>OZ016501.1:34481860-34544461 GCA_963966595.1 Physocephala rufipes | reverse complement strand
TTTTTTATATATTATTCTCCTGCCGTATCTCTGGCCAAGATTTATAGGCTTGAATCCTAGATTTTCAGCTATCTTGAGGGAGCAACTGTCTCAGTGTATTGAAGCTACTTATACAAAATCAAATAATGATAAGAAGAACTAATGAGACGAAACAATTAATTAATTCATAAAATGATTTTCCATAAATAAATCAGGTCATAAGATTATGTGTGATTCTTAAACTGGAAAATTTTCTATACTAAATGATTAAAATTAAAACTTGTTTAAATAATGTAAATATTGATTTAGATCTTTTATTCATTTTTACAATGATGAATTATTTGTACAATTTATAGAGATTTGTGGGAAAAGGTAAAAGTTTGTTAATGTATTTTGGTATTTTACATTTCTCCGAAATTGCCCCATTTTATGCGGCAAAAACCTATAGCCTGTTGTTAATTTCTTGTTGTAAAATAATTTTTACTAGCACTTTAATAATAATTGGTAGATAATGTTTAACATTCTCTGGCAATTGTAGCGAGGTCAGTGAAAGAGAAATAAATTATTCATTATGAATTTAAATTATTTGCTACTTATATGTTCTTTTTCCCCACTGATTAATTCTTTCGTATTAATACAATCTTATATTTATGATATTATTTGTTTTGTTATAAATATTAATTTTATTTTTATAAACGTCGGAGTTATAAATATCGGATTTTATGAAGTTTCACCGTTGGTTACACCGAATATTTTGTTCAAGTACCGTAAGGTAAACAAGGAAGCATGTTAAAAATATGCCTTAAGCCTGGAGTTTTAAATCAGCATTTTTTCAGCAAGTTTTGCTGTTTATTTAATAGGCAGGTGTTCTTTAACTACTAATTTAAACAGGTGCAATGGGGTCCTGATTGTTGTTAATCGCAACTGTTTCTCACCCTCAATAATTGCGGATAATACCTTAGGGATTGATTTTTGTTGTGTTTATAATAAAATTGAAAAGAAGACCCTAAATATATAAACCGTCGGCTCACACACTTTTTCGAATTTTTTTAAAGAAATAAAATAATAATAATAGATACTTTCTGTGTATAAACCAATTTAACAACAATTACTCCAAACGTTCATCTGTTGGTGATTTTAATTTGCGTGTGCATCATGGATAAATGGCCCTAATTGGGCCCTAAATGGCCTAGTGGATATGATCTCTAATTCTTCTACTATTCTATGATGTTTTTGTAACCTACAAAACAAAGCATCAGCTCCGATTTCATTAAAGATTTTTGGTGTTTTAAATTAAAAAATTGAAATAATGAAATTATTGTTATATTGTAATGCTCGTTGTCGTTATCCAGCTATTCTAGTATTAAAAAGAAATTGTGTACATACAAAAGCCTTCAGCCAAATCTTTTCATAATTCATTATTACTACTTTAATTTTGCGGCTCGTCAAGGCCGACTAAAATCTGAGCTTGGCAAAGAATCGAATAGAAGAGAGTTTTCTTTTGCTTCTAACTTTTTCACCGATACACATTAATTTATAATTCGTAATAATAATAATCATAATTTGTAATGTCAATTTCAATGCTTGAGAAGCAGTTGCAAATATGTGCGAGAGGAATGTAGTGCTCAACAATCTGTTTACAATAGTATGTTATTTTCTGAAAATACATTAATTTCGTTCCCCTTGCAGTGATCCTCTTTTTGTTTGGAAAATCGCTCGGCAAAATAATTCAATGCAGCGATGAATTACTAACATTTTGTCTCAAGAAATGTTCAATACGGAAGATATATGTACTCTTTCATCTAAATCTTGGTTTGGGGTATGCTGATTTTAATTCAGTCTATCCCGATATTAATTTTTGGGATTACTTGGATGTAGCTGGGCATACAACTTAATTTTGTAGTATAACAATGTTTATTGGATAATATGTTTTTAATAATAACTCCTGAAACGAATTACTGTCATTCCTTGTAAATTTTGGTTTGGAGACAATCAGATTTTGGTGATGCGCTATCTTCAGTGTCTTTTTAGGTAGATTTACATAGATTTAGATGAAGCTTAATGTGTACTATAATCTTATAGTAGCTTAGTTTCTATTTAAATAAACAACAAAAAATATAAATTAAAGGGCAATATTCATTGGCATAATGACAAATCGAGGCGACCTTCGCTGCTGAGTGTATGCTTGTATACAGAGACCGTGCAGCGTTTTGCGATTCTCAGTAAACAAAACCCTGTCTTCGCCGTTAACAGCGATCTTGTATAACAAGTTTTAGTAATATTATTAATTTTTACAAAATAGTTCTTGCAAGTTTTTGAAATTGTCTACACAATATTATGAATTTGATCACTTTTCCGTGCGGGTATTTATCGTTTCAGGACTAAGTGCAAAGTCCTTAAAACTTGTCCCTCTTTCCATTTGTATATATATATATATATATATATATATATATATATAATATATATATATATATATATATATATATATATATATATATATATATATATATATATATATATATATATATATATATATATATATATATATATATATATATATTATATATATATATATATATATATATATATATATATATATATATATATATATATATATATATATATATATATATATATATATATATATATATATATATATATATATATATATATATATATATATATATATATATAATATATATATATATATATATATATATATATATATATATATATATATATATATATATATATATATATATATATATATATATATATATATATATATATATATATATTATATATATATATATATATATATATATATATATATATATATATATATATATATATATATATATATATATATAATATATATATATATATATATATATATATATATATATATATATATATATATATATATATATATATATATATATATATATATATATATATATATATATATATATATATATATATATATATATATATATATAATATATATATATATATATATATATATATATATATATTATATATATATATATATATATATATATATATATATATATATATATATATATATATATATATATATATATATATATATATATATATATATATATATATATATATATATATATATATATATATATATATATATATATAATATATATATATATATATATATATATATATATATATATATATATATATATATATATATATATATATATATATATATATATATATATATATATATATATATATATATATATATATATATATATATATATATATATATATATATATATATATATATATATATATATATATATATATATATATATATATATATATATATATATATATATATATATATATATATATATATATATATATATATATATATATATATATATATATATATATATATATATATATATATATATATATATATATATATATATATATATATATATATACAATTTTTTTTCTTATAATTTATTGTGAAAACTGCATTTGATGGCAACCCTGTTCCTGTTATTGGTGTTTCTATAGTTAATTCTTTCACAAGGACCAAAATGAAATTTTATAAAATTAAAACGAAAATTTCTACAGCTTATATTTTATCTTTCTTAAGAAAACTTAGTCTTTTCTATACCCTACACACGAAGGGTTTAGGGTGTATTGAGTTTTTTCCTCTGTTTGTAACGCATTAAAGGTGTGGTAGGTATGCCGAAGTATATATATTTTGGCTCAGACCATTCTCCTGAGTCTATTCCTGCCCGGCCGCCTGTCTGTCTGTATGCTGAAATCGCTATTATGAGAGAAAGAAAAGAGATATGGTTATGAAATTTGGTACAAATATTCTCTGTTATTGTAATTAGGTATTGAAGATGGTATTAAGATTGGGCGAAATGGGATGAGAACCACACCTTATTTTGATAGCTTATATGAATGTATGCATATACGAAGCTCAGTCTCAAGGTTTGTAGAGTGAATTTGAAAGCAAAATTAGATCCTTGAATTGATCCGCGAATACTAAATTATTTTTCAAAAAGTGGGCGTGACTCGCATCCCCACTGGGAATACGGATATATCCCGTGGGTGTAGGGTATTTAAGCTTGGGCCAGGCCGAAGATCCCTTACTAGTTATTTTTATTATCTTATATTTCTGTTCTCATGTTCGCACTTGTTCTTTTCTTTTCTGTTTTGTTTTGTTTTTTAATCTCCTTAAACCATTCTTTACCACTTTATTTTCTCTGAATGTAATGCAGTTTATTTGGATTTCTTGGAACTTTGCCCGTTTGCTATTTGAATGAATATTACTACCGCCTATGTAATTTGTGATAAATTGTAGTACTTGTTCAACTTATAGTGTTGACTATTAGAGCCCAATTAGGACTATTTGCAGTCGGTTGTTCTACTCCCTAAGCAGTATTCTTTTAATTCTAGAAAAGTGAACTCTTTGAATAGAGAACATTTGACTTCTTTAAAAAGGTATTTGAGGATTCCTTCGCGGATATAATTTCCATCTCTGAAACTAGTCTCCTTAGCGAAGTGTGTGATTCTCCATAATTTTCAACTAACATTGGAATTTTTAGGAACAAACGGTTTTCAAGTAAGCAATTGCGCTGACATTAATGTTAAAAATAATTTGAAGATCAGATTTAAAAGTAATACCCTTATTCACAAAGTCACTTTATTCGTCGTCATCGTCTTTAGACGACGACTGGTATTCTCAAAGTCGACGCCGTCGTAATAAACATGAGTAAATGTATCAGCTGTTGACGTCGTCGTCAATAATGTAAGAAATCGGTATCACAAAGTCAATAATTGACGACGCGTCGTCTCAAGTAAGACGACACCAAATTAGGTGTCGTCTCTCAACAAAAATTTGCTGTTTTCCTTTTTAAAAGTGCATTTTCGTTCTCAAAACTATAATTATATCCTTGAATTTGTAATATATTTGTTATATGCAACCAAATGAAAAAAAATTTGGAATTTTAATAGTTTTCACTATCATTGTATTTCACTATCAAACTATTGATATGGGCAATGTGGCGATTTTTCGAAGATAAATTATAAATCTCCTAAAATCGTTCCACACATTACAATTTGCTATTTATATGAATGGCGGGTTCGATACCAGTTTATTCTGTTTTGGAGCGATTTGCCGTCACCCCTATTCGGGTTTGTTTTGGAGACATACCATAGTGATTCTGAACCACTACAGACACTGAAGATGGCGCATAGCCGAAACCGGTATGTCTCCAAACCAAACTCGAATAGCGATAACGGAAAATCGTTCCAAAACACATTAACATCAAACCCTATCGGAACAATCAACAAACATCAAGGAACAACCAGTTTTTTCCTCTGGCGGTGCTTGTTTGCTTTGCTATTTTTTACATTGTATATTGTTATCAAATCTCCTCAAGTTTTCACTTTAAAGTATACTTTTTTACTAAAAATAAGGAACATATTGGAATTACCGATGGTCCACACCGTCAGACGAAGTATAATAATTGTGAAGCACCAAAAATATTTTATAATTTTGAGTGTTATAATTTTATCAATGCGCATTACCGACGGAAGATCAGACCTTATCCTTTGTACGCTTTACATAAACATATTTATACAGAAGGGCCTATGAGTGAATTGAAATACGAAAATACACTCAAGATATCGTTAAGACGCACTCATAAGAGAAATATAAAACCACTAATATTTTTGGGTACAACATATCGATATTGTCAGTGAATTTTTGTATTTTAGTTCATTCGTAATTACTTTTTTATGAATTAAGTAAAATTTCGTGCACCAACACCGAAAATTCCACCATCTTTAAATAATAACAAAAATACTACGTTAAGCAGTGGGAACGACGTAAAATAGGGTCACCCGCTCAAAATGTGACTTTGAATACGACGTCTCTCGAAAAGTGACTATTAAGACGACGTCGTCTTAACTCACCCGGTGACTTTGTGAATAAGGGTATAAGTCTTTGGGTTGTGCTTAATGTAATAGCATATTTGTCTACAACAATTTTTCTTATATCTATATCTCCTCCAGATCCTTTAGCTTGAATTTTTATATCTCTAAAATGTTTGTTCTTTGATACATTGTAATAGTTGTATAAGGTCCTGTATTGGGCATTAACTTCAACCTACTTTCCTACTTTCTTCTTCACTTAATTCTCTATATGACCTTGTCACTTCTGTTGGAATGCATGATTAATAAAAGTTATTTTCTCTTCTACTAATCCGTTTTTCGGGCTAGACACATTTGTGCTGCAGCTGTACGACAAGAACTCGATGATATACATCCCTTTTATGATTGTGGTATGCTTTCGATATGGTTAATCATAAGTTATTATGTTCTAAACTGAAACACTTTGGATTGGATAAGAATACAATTCTCCTTCTTTTTAGTATTATTTTTATGATGCAAAGGAGAGTTTTGTGTTGGGCCTACTTTCCTTATTCATCAGACATATTAGTAGTTTATAGCCATTCCTTTTTTTTTGGTTATGCTGACGATGTGCAGCTCTATCTTTCGCTTGAAATGAATGCTAAAGAAGGGGACCTGTTTCGTTTTAAGAGATGGGCTGCAAAAAATGAGCTTTCGGTGGATTCTATCTCCTAATCCTTTATTTAAGGATAAAGTTATTATAATTTGCTTTATTTTGAGTCACTAATATGGCAGTTAATTAATGTGGTGAACCATATTAATTATGTTTGTAAAGTTTTTTATTCTTCTCAATTTTCACTCTTTCGGTGTATTTATGCCTTCAGATGTGCGGCGCAAGCTTGCTATTCATTTTAGTTTCCTATTTTTAGCTACAGGGGTATAGTTTACAGTACATAAGACTTACGTTATCAATTAGGATCATCGGCAGCTTTTAATCGTGCTACGAGAGTTAATTTTGGTTTCCACTATTTAGATATCCTTGAGAAGCTCAGGTATGCTTTTATCGGGTGTAATATGCTAAAAACTGTAATTTTCTATATAAGCTCATTTGATCCAAGTTTCATCATTAATTTTATGAGAAACTTAAGTTCATTCTGCTTAGAATTTAAATATCTGACAATTTTTAGGCTCTTCATCCTCATACTCTTTAGTTGCCGATTTCAAATTCATCGGTAGTAACTTAATCCATCGGTAACTTCAAGCGTGTTTATCTTACAATCGATGGTTAGGAATCTCTGCATGATATTTTATATATTGTTATTACTTCCTTCCATCTCCTTATGATACTATATTCGGTCTATCTTTAGTGTTTTACTTTTTCTCGAATCTATACGTGTATCTTTATTATAAACTTAGTTTGATGCCATGGGTTAATATGCTATCCGATTTTGATGATATAAGGGAATGCATTTTCTTATTGTACTTCCACAGCAAATGTGAATAAATATGAATATGAATATAAAATATGTTTATATTTAAAAAAGAATTTTTTCATCATTTTCGCTTTTTGTCTCTTTTCCATTCTTTGTCTTCCCTTATCGTTTCAGAGTACTGAGCCCAATATTACTTAACAAGCGAGGGGTTATAACCCAAAGACTGAATATTTAGTATAAAATAAGGATCTACTAAACTAAATTACAAATCGAAAAGCATTTTATAGACCTTTTTCAATAAAACAAGAAGAAATATCAGATGTTAGAAATAAAGAAACTATAGTTTCTGTATATCTTTACTGCCGCAGAGAAAGGCACAGTTGACGCTGAAAATTTTTATGCTTAGAAAAATTAAATGGTTTCATCTTATTGATATTATACTAATGCAATTCCAAAAGTCGTACCTTTCCTCTCTGAAGCGTCATTTAATGGAAATATATTTAGGAGCACCAGTTATATCGCAGCACAACGTATAAGAAAGTATATTGCTGGAATATGTTGATTGAAATAGATGAATACTGTCTAATAATTTACTAAAATTATATACCATAGTAAAGGGATACCTTACTCCCCGCACCTGCCCCAGGTGATGAGACAGTTCTAGAGATAACCGCTCAAAGGCTCATAGGCCCTCATAGGCTTATGAGATAAGCTTATCCATGTGTATACAATTGTAAACGTATAATAAATGCCGAAATTTCAGCGAATATACTTTTTTATATATTATTCTCCTGCCGTATCTCTGGCCAAGATTTATAGGCTTGAATCCTAGATTTTCAGCTATCTTGAGGGAGCAACTGTCTCAGTGTATTGAAGCTACTTATACAAAATCAAATAATGATAAGAAGAACTAATGAGACGAAACAATTAATTAATTCATAAAATGATTTTCCATAAATAAATCAGGTCATAAGATTATGTGTGATTCTTAAACTGGAAAATTTTCTATACTAAATGATTAAAATTAAAACTTGTTTAAATAATGTAAATATTGATTTAGATCTTTTATTCATTTTTACAATGATGAATTATTTGTACAATTTATAGAGATTTGTGGGAAAAGGTAAAAGTTTGTTAATGTATTTTGGTATTTTACATTTCTCCGAAATTGCCCCATTTTATGCGGCAAAAACCTATAGCCTGTTGTTAATTTCTTGTTGTAAAATAATTTTTACTAGCACTTTAATAATAATTGGTAGATAATGTTTAACATTCTCTGGCAATTGTAGCGAGGTCAGTGAAAGAGAAATAAATTATTCATTATGAATTTAAATTATTTGCTACTTATATGTTCTTTTTCCCCACTGATTAATTCTTTCGTATTAATACAATCTTATATTTATGATATTATTTGTTTTGTTATAAATATTAATTTTATTTTTATAAACGTCGGAGTTATAAATATCGGATTTTATGAAGTTTCACCGTTGGTTACACCGAATATTTTGTTCAAGTACCGTAAGGTAAACAAGGAAGCATGTTAAAAATATGCCTTAAGCCTGGAGTTTTAAATCAGCATTTTTTCAGCAAGTTTTGCTGTTTATTTAATAGGCAGGTGTTCTTTAACTACTAATTTAAACAGGTGCAATGGGGTCCTGATTGTTGTTAATCGCAACTGTTTCTCACCCTCAATAATTGCGGATAATACCTTAGGGATTGATTTTTGTTGTGTTTATAATAAAATTGAAAAGAAGACCCTAAATATATAAACCGTCGGCTCACACACTTTTTCGAATTTTTTTAAAGAAATAAAATAATAATAATAGATACTTTCTGTGTATAAACCAATTTAACAACAATTACTCCAAACGTTCATCTGTTGGTGATTTTAATTTGCGTGTGCATCATGGATAAATGGCCCTAATTGGGCCCTAAATGGCCTAGTGGATATGATCTCTAATTCTTCTACTATTCTATGATGTTTTTGTAACCTACAAAACAAAGCATCAGCTCCGATTTCATTAAAGATTTTTGGTGTTTTAAATTAAAAAATTGAAATAATGAAATTATTGTTATATTGTAATGCTCGTTGTCGTTATCCAGCTATTCTAGTATTAAAAAGAAATTGTGTACATACAAAAGCCTTCAGCCAAATCTTTTCATAATTCATTATTACTACTTTAATTTTGCGGCTCGTCAAGGCCGACTAAAATCTGAGCTTGGCAAAGAATCGAATAGAAGAGAGTTTTCTTTTGCTTCTAACTTTTTCACCGATACACATTAATTTATAATTCGTAATAATAATAATCATAATTTGTAATGTCAATTTCAATGCTTGAGAAGCAGTTGCAAATATGTGCGAGAGGAATGTAGTGCTCAACAATCTGTTTACAATAGTATGTTATTTTCTGAAAATACATTAATTTCGTTCCCCTTGCAGTGATCCTCTTTTTGTTTGGAAAATCGCTCGGCAAAATAATTCAATGCAGCGATGAATTACTAACATTTTGTCTCAAGAAATGTTCAATACGGAAGATATATGTACTCTTTCATCTAAATCTTGGTTTGGGGTATGCTGATTTTAATTCAGTCTATCCCGATATTAATTTTTGGGATTACTTGGATGTAGCTGGGCATACAACTTAATTTTGTAGTATAACAATGTTTATTGGATAATATGTTTTTAATAATAACTCCTGAAACGAATTACTGTCATTCCTTGTAAATTTTGGTTTGGAGACAATCAGATTTTGGTGATGCGCTATCTTCAGTGTCTTTTTAGGTAGATTTACATAGATTTAGATGAAGCTTAATGTGTACTATAATCTTATAGTAGCTTAGTTTCTATTTAAATAAACAACAAAAAATATAAATTAAAGGGCAATATTCATTGGCATAATGACAAATCGAGGCGACCTTCGCTGCTGAGTGTATGCTTGTATACAGAGACCGTGCAGCGTTTGCGATTCTCAGTAAACAAAACCCTGTCTTCGCCGTTAACAGCGATCTTGTATAACAAGTTTTAGTAATATTATTAATTTTTACAAAATAGTTCTTGCAAGTTTTTGAAATTGTCTACACAATATTATGAATTTGATCACTTTTCCGTGCGGGTATTTATCGTTTCAGGACTAAGTGCAAAGTCCTTAAAACTTGTCCCTCTTTCCATTTGTTAGATTATGCCCTAATGCTCTCTGAATTCGCCTTTAGGATTTGCCGTTGGATCGATGAAAGAAGCTGAAATAATTTTCAAAGCTTTCGAAAAGCTTAATTTTGAATTGCTTTGATTATACTCATTACAAGTGTCGCTTTGTAATAAAATATTTAGAAATTCTTTAGATTGCTTCAGATTTGCTTTCATTTAGACTTCCTTTTATGTTCATGTGGTTAATTTGTGAACAAATGTCATTTATAAATATTTCCATATCAAACATATTTCATCACTCATGCTTCTCTTATTGTAGCCTTTGTGTGTTAGTACTAACAAAAAGCAATACAGACATCTGTATTGCAGTAAATTCCATGCGTTTTAGAAAATATTATTTCTGCCTGGATTATCAATTATATTTACGGTTGAATTTCCAGCTGCTTCGTATGCTTAGAAATTTCACTAAAAAAACAACAAGACCCACAGTCTCATTCACGTCAAGCATCCACATTATCCACACATACACACACAACCTGTGCCAGTCAAAAGATTTTTTACATTTATGCTAGCTTCCCATTTTATTGCCACTTCAGTTTTTTGTTTGTAAATGTTGGAAATGCTTTGAGAAAAAAATTAATTTAAATTAACCTTTTCTTGCCCTAATGCCATTGCGACAATTAAACGAAATGAGAAGAAACTACCTGAAGAGCCTTTAGATGCTAATGCAAATGTAAAACGGCAAACGGCGTGTGCTAAGTGTGAGGAAAATTCAGCAAAGAGAGACCACAGGAGAGTGGTCAAGTCCAAGCTGATGTATGATTTTGGTCATGTGCGCGATGCGCAGTATGAAGATGATGATAATAATGAAGATAGTGACTTTGGAACAGTGGTACAAACAATCCCTATAACTAATTTAAGTGGTTCCGGTAGAAGCACGCCCGATTTACCGAGTTGCGAATATAGATCGCATCGTAAATCAGTGAGCTTTGATTTATGCGGCGACGAACGAAAACGGAATTCCGACGGTTTTGGACGTTGTTCTGACTCAGAGCAGGGAGAAAGCTATCAATCACATCAAAACACGCATTTCCCGCGAAAAGGTATACTCCGGTCAGCTAGCCCTTCTAATATCAGTTCCAACAGCTCTTCGGTTGAGTTGGGTAACCGTGTAGAAAAAGTTACGCCTATTTTACCAACTGTCGCACGCGTAATGGAGATTGAATCATCTATAATACAGCATGCAATGCGGTCTCGTTACCATAAGTCTACAAATGAAGGCCTTCCATCACCGGCGGAACCATTACGTGCGTCCACGGAAATTGAGCGTGAAAATCCTTTTCGCGAAGCCTTCCTCCATGATAGTCATCAGGATAAATATACAGAGCTAGCACGTGCCTTTACCAAGTCACCAAAAAATCCATGTGGACAACTCGTATTTAGTTCAGATTCCGGTTTGCGGTCAGCAGATCAGGATACAAATGTGTCGCATGCCGCGGCTTTGTGTGATCAGAATTTGCCACTCCCACAATTGTTGACGCAGACCAAAATCAAGCAGGCAAACATAATACGAAACACAGCGTTAGAAACATTTCAAGGTGCAGACGCAGGACATGGAGATTTTGCTGTTTTCGAGCACGATATTGCAACAAACACCATACGCGAGGTCAAAAAAACGATGTCGCCAACAGAATCAACTGCGTTTTCTGTTGGACCTGGCCCAAAATTACCGGTTCGAGTAAAAACTCAACGAATACCGTCACGTCGCCTTCAAAGTCCGCCTCCTCCGCCAGTGAACTATGCCACCCTGCCAAAGTTGTCAAAATATGCCAAAATAAATAGTGAACAACCGTACCTCGAGGTACAGAGACCTTCGTCACCTGCTCTAACTTTAAGTTTACGACCGACCCAGTTCTCACACGAAAATTCTCTGGACAATATCCTGGTGACTGTTGACGAGCATCGCGCTATTCTACTTAGGGAGAATGACCTGCGAAATAAATTGCGTGATGACAGCAATAAGTCACAGATTCCAGAGTTGGACATGTCATCTCAAATTTCCGATTCTCCAGTCTTAAATATGTTGACAAAACACTCGGTAAATCACATTTCAGATAGATGTGTAGACAACTTACCCCCAACACTTCAACCTAGCGCAACCCCCATCGATCCAAATTATTATAATGTGCATCTGTAATTCAAAAGGTATACATGGCCAGCAATAACTCCCCAGCAGCTTACTATGGAAAAGTGAGACTTTTAAATTTAATGACGACCAAATTTCTTCCCTTAATTCCGCTGCTGAAATTCAGTTCCTACAATTGGACTTGTCTTCAGTGGTGATGTTATCGAATCCGACACAATCTGCGAAGCCGTTTTCGCTTTCGCAAATCTCTCACTGCTCTTCACTGCGATAACCTAATATTCGTCATTCTTTTAATTTCGCATTAATACTAACGAATAGCAATATCGCAGTTGTATTTCTTAGAAGTTCTGTATCTCATTATTTCTGCTTGATAGTTTGCTTGAAAATTGACGAACCAATTATTTACGGAAAAAGAAAACATGATGTCGAATAGAAAGAAATAAAACCTCTGGCACTAACTTGACTGTTAGCAAGGTTAACAATAAGGTTCCCTAATAGAACTAAAAATTCTCCTTATCTGAAAAAAGCAAATAACGAGTAGAGACTATAATGAGTAGACGCAATTTTGTTTCACAATTCTTGTAAAAATGCATGGTTAGAATCAGAGGTACTATAGGAAAGCACTTGCCTTATTTCAAAGCAAACAACAGCAAAACATAGTATTGCAAAATCCTTACGATACTGCTTTGTTATGACTTTCTAAGTAGTTGAGAGATTATAATCATAATTACCTGCAGACTTTCGTGAACATTTTTGATATTTTGCGTATAATATTTCCGTGAGTGGTTTAAAACCAGTGCTCGAAAATAACTTATTTTCAGAACTTTTATTTAAAAGAAAACTAACTTTTATTTTGAAAAGTAAAAATTAAAAGTTTACTTTTACTTTTAAAAATAAAAGTAAAAGATTACTTTTAACTTTTACTTTTATTTATAAATGTAAAAGTTTACTTTTAACTTTTACTTTTATAAATAAAAGTTAAAAGTTTACTGTTACTTTTATTTTAAAAGTTTTTCAATAAGAGTTATTGAAGACTTTTTCGAAATAAAAGTCTTTTGTTGATAAGGTAGACGGTGGTCAATACGAACTAACAGCGAGCTACGAAATGATGAAAAGAATGGATTGCTGCTACAGACAACGGGTTGACCTGTTGCAAAACTACTTCAAATGCGATCATAGTTTTTGAAAACAAAAGGTATTTGAGGAAGTTCCTCTATTATATTCTCTCATTGTGTTCTTTGTCGTCAGAAAAAACACCCCTTCCGTCCCTTGTGCGCGCCCACGCCCACATTATACCGTGTCCCAAATCCGTTTCATACTTGCAATTTATTACCGCAAAGTAGTTTTTTTGGTAAAAAACGCCCCATACGACCCGTTTTGGGGAGTACACGCCCCGTACCACCATGTCTCAAATCCGTTTCATATTTGTTATCGATTGGCGCAATATGTTTTTGTCAAAAACAGCTCATTACGCCCATTTGGGGGCGTCCACTCCTCCTCCCACCTAGTTTTATATCTATTTCACGACATTTGCTACAGATTAGCGGAGTCATTTTTTCGTAAGAAACGCCCCTTTAGCGGTATTGAGTGGTCCCCGCCCACTTCCTACTATATAAAAATTCTGTTTCTTAATATTTTCTATATATTTGCATCTTCCAACCACCAACTAAGATCCATTCTTTTCATCATTTCGTAGCTCACTATTAGTTCCTATTGACCACCATCTACCTCATCAACAAAAGATTAAGTTTTTTCACATGTTCTGTGAATGTAAGCCATTTTGCACAAATATAGCAATAAAATGATAATGTCGGAATGTTAGGAATCTACGCCTGAATTTTCCCCGAATTGGAAAATTTGTTGAATCACTATTTATCTTTTTATTATTGTTTATGTAAAAGTAGTTTTAAAATGTTCCCCATTTTTTACCATTACACTCTTAAGTGTAAATGTTCATGCTGTATATTCAAATTTCTAACTAATTTAGCTAAATTGCATGCAATAATTATTTATCTTAATTTCTAATTTTCAATTTAACATAATGTTGAGTTTGCGACTTAATCAATTTTATTCTAATTTTATCCCAATCATTTGTTTGAAAGTCGAACTTAATCAATTCTATCAAAAAATACTCTTATTAACTGGATATTTCCATGGTAGAGCAGTTGTTTACTTGGATGCTTTCAGAATAAGTTGTTTGCTTTGAACGTAAGGAAATTAGCAACAACGTACGTCGTTTTTATATCCTCCACCCGAAGAAATAGGTTTTTTCACTTTGTGCTTACGTTTGTAACGTATTAAGGATGCGTGGTAGATATAGAAAAGTTTGTGTCATATTCTTGCTCAGAATCACCTCCTGAATCAATTGAGCGATGCCTGTCCATATGTCTGTCGGTGGAAACCATGATTACAACCTAACGGTAATTGGGATCGACATGAAATTTTGCACCAATATTCTTTGTCGTAAAGATTTGTTTGGGATCGAAAAAAGACAAAATTGGTTCAGCGTGAGGTTCAATTTTCCGTAAAATAAAATCATAAAACACATTTTTCAGTTTATTGAAATTTCGAAACTTAAATTCTATGGCCATGATGGTGGTGCTGGGTATTATAGAACTTTGAAAAATGGGCGGGACACTTTTCGACGCTTTCGAGAATCGGGTCAAGCAATCTCTGCATTTTTGTCAAAACTGTTTTTACTTTACAAAATATACATATGAAACACACATACGAGCACACATATGACTTTTATGGGATACAGCATTTGTTCAATTTCTTCACCGGTTTCGATTCACATTAAAAATGAAAACCATACTTTGAAATGACACAACTTGCGATCACAATTCCGTATATTTATGTGATTCTTGAAGGCTGGCGTTACAAAGAGAGTATTGCAATTAATAATTTAAGGGAAAATATTCTTATTCTAGCCCTAAATTAAATGAACTTTAACGAAATAAGTATTGATTGCATCCATAATTTCAACATTTTTTATTTAAATAATTAGATAGAAATAAATTTTTATTGAAATCATCTTAGCTCAAATATATTTTTCTTTGAGTTTAATATTTATATGTGTGCATCCAGTCTTCAATATTAGTAAAAATCACAATCAATGAGCATTCTCACTTAAATTATGTTCGTATCATAGAAAATATTCCATTTAGAACATATTGTTCACTCTTCAATGGCTTAACACGTTTTATTCTTCTTTCATCAGTACAAATTTTATATAGTACTAATCGGGAAAATCAATATTATTTTAATAAAAAATATTATTATTTTAATAAAATTTCATATTGTGTTTCTTTTTTGACTTTTCTTTTCTTCATTTTATTTTGTGCTGGAAAATAATTCTCTATGCAGTTCTATTCACAGCTTTTCTATTGATATTGCGAATTTAAATGAAACAATCAATATAATCAAATCAAATATAGGCCGACTTTGATGTTTTGTTTATACTATGTTAAGGTTTCATTAGAACATTGTGGTCGACGCAGTTCTCGGTAGGCCGAGAATGTGTCTGAGTGTGTTTGAAAGGGAAGGTATTTAAGAAGAAAAACTGCAATTTATGATATGAAAGAAATCTTAATGGGTAAATCAAAAAATTGAAATGAAATCCTTGAACATTTTTAAACACTGAGGTTTTTAGATTGTTTTTGGTTCTATTTGGTTCACCAAATTTAATCTTACAGCTCTATTCCGAAAATAAACTTTACTAAAAATATATTTCTGCTTTTGTAAATTTCTAGTAAAATTTATTAAATATTGATATTCTGAAAATTTGTACATTTTTGTACAACTGATAAACTTAATTAGTTCACCATGCATGGGGAAAATCTAAATGTCAAAAAAGTTGTCGTTGTGGCGTTCAAATTTAAATATTATTAATAATGAAGGATTTAGAAAGGAAAGTATATTTTCATAATAAAATTTAAGAGCCATTTGAGTAAAATTACATATTTTTAGTTGACATATTTCAATTGACCCCATTGTGATCTTTATTCCAAATTTCGCAAAATATCTGCAAATAGGAAATATTATGAGTATGTAGGTGTATCACAAGGTATAAGGTAGACACCTTCTTTACCCTCTTTGAACTACTAGTTGTTCCTCAATAGATTTAGGAAATGCAATTTCCTTATTTTTTACGCGAATTAATAATTTTGATATTTCATTAATGGTACGTGACACTCATGATTGACTCATTGGTTGGATGCAGTGCTTGCCTACGCATTTTTGGTATGAACTGTGCCCAAAGAAATATAAGGCTGTGAGGAACCTTACCGTTAATGGTAATCGGGTTTTATGAATATCATAAGGCTGAATTTCTTCTATAATATGTAAAACTAAAGATTGCGGTAATCGAAAATTTTTTATGAACTCTCCTTCGTTCATTAAAAATGAATCATTGTCATCGCGAAGATGTCTTAAGTAACGGCGCCTCTCAATTCTTCTTTGTCGTTTATCCTCTACTTCGTAAATATCCAGCAACAAAAGAATAGCTTCTTCCATAATTATTTTCAGGGTCAAAAAATTAAAATTGTTCAATTCGTAAGTAAAACTCAAATTGGCTGTGATTTCAGAAAACTGTCAACACGTTTTCTGATTTTTACAAAATAATAAGGAAAATAGTTTTTTAATTTTTCTCAGAATACGAAACCTTTGTAAATAGTAAAATATTTACTATTTGTAAAAGTGGTGACTTTAGTAAACCAGCCAGAATTCTATTTTCGTTAAAATTTTTTTATCGATTTTTATTTCTCGATGGTAAAAGAAATACTGAACGAAAAAAAATTCTGTATGACAAAAGTTCCGAACCACAAAATTCCGAAACCCACCTATCACATTTCAACTTGCTCAAACAGTTCTCTTCTAATCTTTAGTAAATAGAACGTCTGCATCGTTGCTAATATCATTATGTTTATAATGTTCTTACCGCTTTTTATAGTTGTTTTTGGCCGCGGTAACCCTCAGAAGGTAAAGCATAGGCTTCGCTGCTAACATCATTATGGTATGCCAGATGTTTGCACCTCAGGAATGTTACCTCAATTTGTAAATTTTTGGCTTCACTTATAAGTGCTTGCAAATGAGGGTGTTCGGGTGCGGGTGAATTTTTATCATTAGCAAGTAGAACTACGGGCTCGCTACGAGTAACATTTTCTATATCATGCACTTTGCGTATGGGGTCCTTCAGTCCTTCAACAGGCATTGTCATCTTCAGTAAGTTACATTGCGACTTCGCTGGTAATAGCATTTCGCATGCAAGTGTTTTGTATGATTTTGATACTCATTAAGTAGAACGCCGGTATATCTGATAACAGAACCGTTGCATATAATTGGTCCAACTGTGATGACTGTGACGACCGTTTGGGACAAAGTTTTGAACCCTCACTAAATAATAGCCCGATTTAGCTGCTATCATTATTTTCTTATATGAGTTTTTTTATATTATTAATTTTTGTAATATCGCTGTAATATTATTAATTATTAGCTTTCCAATATTACGAATATTATTCGCTACGGAATATTATTAATTCGCGATTTTGTCGCTCTATGGTTTGGTTTTTCGGGAATTAGACATTACGGCACTCTGTCGGTCGGGATTATGAACAATCGTCGTGATTTTATTGTTTGGGATTTTGTGTGTCTTCCATCTTTCATACCATATCAGGAAGGGCAAATAGTGTCTAATAAACAACCTTTACTACAGGAAACAAACAATAAATACAAAAGAACTGACATGAACACGGATGGTGGCACATCGTCGAAACCGCTTTACCGCCAAACCAAATTTAACGAGAGATGACAGATAGTTGTCCCACACATAAGTTTAATGGCTTGTTTTTTGGCATTCCATGAGGTGGGAACATTAAAATAATCCAAACAGGCAACAGTAATTCAGTTGTCAATGCCTGATAAAATCACATGACCTCAATTCGAATTCTTGTCAGGTACTGCGTATATCTCTATTTGTCATTATCATTATTTCTTCGCTTATTCAAATCCAAACAAAATTCCATGTTTGTCGTTCCTCGACTTTTTTCGAGAGTTGAGTTGATTCGCCTTTTAGAATACCACCGTGTTTCATTATTTTTAGTTTATTTAAGTAACTTTGTCTAGTTTTGAAATTTGCTATCCACTCAACGATTGGATCTCACATTTGTTTTTTCAGCTATGAAATTGATCTATAAGCACTCGAAAACTCACATTAACTTAAAGAAGTGAGCATGTCCCTGGCATGGCTTCGCTCACAACCAGCGTTAATAATTCCTGTTTTTCCTGTACCCTATTCCTTGTTTCGCTTTCGCTTGTCAAACATTCGATATTACTTCAGCGTTTGTTAACACTTTTACACACGTATATGAGATTTTTTGCCCAAGTTTTCTTTTTTTTTTTGAATTTTTACTCCGCTCCCATGCTTTTTTACAGAAATTGAACCATTCAGAATGGTTTTTATACCTACGTTGTTAAATCTCTGTCTTTGAATCTCAAATCATTAAGATTTTCTAAAATTTTTTCATAGATGTCGCCCCAACCGGAAACACTGCCCACCAAAATACCGAAATCTGTGTCGGACAAACTTCGTTTCTTTGAGTCAGCAATGGAAGATCAGCATAAGCCAATTCATAAAGCTGGTGAGTTCTTATCTACACGCACACAAAATAGTAACTTCCTTTAAGAGAAAGGGAAAGTATAATTTGTACGTCAATTATTCAAATGTTTTAAAGAAGTGATTTATAATTAAACAAATATAAACGCAAGCAAGATTTTAACCTAATTATCAGTGGAAGGACTGCGTACATTTTTAGGAGCGTAATTTTTTTCAGCGCAAACATGAAAACAAAATATTAATTTCAAATTTGTTCCGGCACAAAATGAATATGCTTCAGGGTGTAGGGTATATAAATTGAAAAATATCTTTTCAAAAATGACTGGTGACGGATATATGCGGATAAAGATTGGTAATATATAGGTTGTATAGTTCCGCAACAGAAAAAGGGGTTTTGACTCGGGAATCTTATTTAAAAAATACAAAAATAGAGGTATTTTTAAGGTTTTAGTTTTAGACACTTTCGTTTGTAGCTTATAACCCATGCTTGTTTGGAGCGGTAGGGTTTTGATGAAACCTACTTCAATATTTTTTTTGTAAAATAATGTGTAAGGTTTTACAATTCATAAACTAAATTCATATTAACCATCTTATCTTATCTGCCTTATCTTATCTGATTTCGCAAACAGGACGTTGATGGTCTATTATCGTAACTGTAATTGGTTTCTTTCCTCTTCCCTTTTCTTGCATTGCCAGCACATTAATGGAATTGTGAAACCTAATTTCATCGATATTTTTTTACGTGGATTGCATCACACGTTTCTTCTTCTCCTCAGAACTTCGCGATTGTGAATTAAATTGAACACTACGTTAGGATAAAGTCATATTGGTTCAGATTAAATAGGTACTATAGACGCAATCTTCATCCGTTTGTTTCATGGGAAATGTGGATTTTCCATGACTAATTCCGGTGAAATTTGACATCATAAAACAAATTTCGAATCCGTTATGAGATATTTTTTAAAGCCCGAGTCTGAAGATCTGAAGTATTTTTTAATAAATCTCTAATGTGCCTATGTTACGCTGTCCGTTTTTAATAAAGATTTCTCTTTGTTTCTTACGTTTGGAAATAGCAAAAATTTTCTCGTTTCTGTCAAAGGACGAAGTTGAAAAATTGCACCAAGAGGAGGAACGCAAAATCGCTACTCTGCGTCGCAATGAAAATTCAAGAGATTTAGAGGGACCTATCGACGATGATTTCGATGACTTCGAACAGCACGATATAGTCGACAATGGGCGATCGAGATCGGAATCAAAGCAACACGAGAATATCGAAAGTGGCCTTGCCAATGTCGATCTGACTGGATGCGGACCATATGATGATGAAGAATTAAAGTAAGTTACCATAGATTATTATCGATATTTAGGTCTTCAAAACAAAATTTTTAATTATTTGTTAGCTTTGGTGAAATTATTGTGTATACCTCCGTCACATCCAATATTAATTTTATAATTTATTATATATATATATATATATATATATATATATATATATATATATATATATATATATATATATATATATATATATATATATATATATATATATATATATATATATATATATATATATATATATATATATATATATATATATATATATATATATATATATATATATATATATATATATATATATATATATATATATATATATATATATATATATATATATATATATATATATATATATATATATATATATATATATATATATATATATATATATATATATATATATATATATATATATATATATATATATATATATATATATATATATATATATATATATATATATATATATATATATATATATATATATATATATATATATATATATATATATATATATATATATATATATATATATATATATATATATATATATATATATATATATATATATATATATATATATATATATATATATATATATATATATATATATATATATATATATATATATATATATATATATATATATATATATATATATATATATATATATATATATATATATATATATATATATATATATATATATATATATATATATATATATATATATATATATATATATATATATATATATATATATATATATATATATATATATATATATATATATATATATATATATATATATATATATATATATATATATATATATATATATATATATATATATATATATATATATATATATATATATATATATATATATATATATATATATATATATATATATATATATATATATATATATATATATATATATATATATATATATATATATATATATATATATATATATATATATATATATATATATATATATATATATATATATATATATATATATATATATATATATATATATATATATATATATATATATATATATATATATATATATATATATATATATATATATATATATATATATATATATATATATATATATATATATATATATATATATATATATATATATATATATATATATATATATATATATATATATATATATATATATATATATATATATATATATATATATATATATATATATATATATATATATATATATATATATATATATATATATATATATATATATATATATATATATATATATATATATATATATATATATATATATATATATATATATATATATATATATATATATATATATATATATATATATATATATATATATATATATATATATATATATATATATATATATATATATATATATATATATATATATATATATATATATATATATATATATATATATATATATATATATATATATATATATATATATATATATATATATATATATATATATATATATATATATATATATATATATATATATATATATATATATATATATATATATATATATATATATATATATATATATATATATATATATATATATATATATATATATATATATATATATATATATATATATATATATATATATATATATATATATATATATATATATATATATATATATATATATATATATATATATATATATATATATATATATATATATATATATATATATATATATATATATATATATATATATATATATATATATATATATATATATATATATATATATATATATATATATATATATATATATATATATATATATATATATATATATATATATATATATATATATATATATATATATATATATATATATATATATATATATATATATATATATATATATATATATATATATATATATATATATATATATATATATATATATATATATATATATATATATATATATATATATATATATATATATATATATATATATATATATATATATATATATATATATATATATATATATATATATATATATATATATATATATATATATATATATATATATATATATATATATATATATATATATATATATATATATATATATATATATATATATATATATATATATATATATATACGCCGCACACATACGCACACATGTATGTATATATACACACGCAAACGCACACGCACGCACTCACTCACCCACACACACACGCGTACATGCAGGCGAACTGTCACACGCACCCGTATACGCACACATACACTCTCACGCCCATGCCCATATACGCACACACATACACGAACACGCGTACACACATACGCACACGCGCACGCATACACACGTGCACACACGCGGACGTGCAGACACACACGCACATGTGCACGTGCAAATATATGAACAAACACACACACACGCAAATACGCACACGTACACACACACGCACAATTTTGATTGTTTTATTATTTGGCGATTAATCAAATAAAAATTAGAAATTGTGCTTTTTAGTCGTTTGGCCGATAATTTTCTGGCTAGACGAAGACTGTTTTTCACGACTATTTGTCTTTTCTTCTTTTTTCTCACTTTCTCTATGTCTTCACTTATTTTTCTATCACTTGCATTATCTTGAAAGGAATTTAGAGGAATTTTTTATTATAATAGAAATTTAGTTGCATTAAATTAACAATAAATTTATATCTGAAAAAATTCTGGAAATGGTTTAAGTTTACGGAGGTGAAGGAAAATGTACTTATTTATATGCGCACACGTTCGATTATATCATAGCTTATAGAATTTTGAATAATTTGTCTTTTAGAAAAAAAGCTAAAAGTTCCTAAAGGAAAATTGAATAAAAATTTTAAATATAGTTTTCGTTTCCATTGTGTTCTATATATTCGTAAAAAGACGATTATTTGGAATTAAGTAAATTTAGATGTAAGATATTAATTATAACACTATCTTATTTCATTTTATTGTATCGATAACCTGCGGAGAATTCTAAGCAGTTTTCCATCATCAATTTAACACTAAGCACCTAAGATCTAGTAAAAACAGTTGATTACATACAACCCGAGCAAATCAAAAGAAGCGCAAATAGTTGACTTCTCACATATGAGCTTCATTCAAAATTAGAGAACAAAAAAATGGTAAAAGATTGAGACCCACAGTGGCTTAGCAATAAATATTGGGAGTTTTTTATATATCTAATCAAAATAAATTAGAACCAGAATGAAAAAATTGGCAATGGATAACAAGCAACGTGCAGTAATTTCTCGTATTCTTATATTTATGACTTTTCTTGTTTGAAGCGATAAGAGCTATCTGATCGGATATGTAGCCTACTTATTCGTTCAGACTATATGTACAAGTTAAATATAGAGTATTAATAGAAGAAGAAATACCGGATATTGGGTAAAACGACGGAAGAAATGATATGGAGAATGGCTCCACCGCCTCGATTTTTCTTAATAAATTATCTTGAATTGTGTCAATTATCCTGTAATCCTGTATCCTGTATAATTATCCTGTGTCACTAAAAACCTATAAATATTTCAAATTTGTTTTCACATTTTCAAACATCTTTTCAAACGTAATGGACACTGCGCAATAAATATACCACGCCACAAAATGGTATGCTATCTACTAGTTTCCACCGATAGTAGCTTTTTTGACGAAATATAGTAACGTATTTGTAAGTGATGTTTCCGTTGTTACGAGTGTTTCCGTTGTATGAATGTGACTATTACATTTGACGTTAACACTAGTAAACCTAAATTTTTGGTGCCAGTGTAGTAGGTTTTTATATTGGGTAGAGGATGTCTAGTCTCTATAATAGTACGTTTATAGTGCGTTTGCACCGACCCAAAATCACACATTTCGGCTTCAAGTCCCAAATGCGAATGCGAATGCGAACAACAACAAGCCCATACAAATTTTCAAATCACGAGGAATGCGAATCATTCGCATTCCAAGCAAATGCGAACAATACACACTATTTTTTATCTATTAAACGCAGCTTTTCCCAAATTTACGCCTAAAATCATGCTTCGAAGTGTGTAAAATTATCAAACAAAAATCAGAACCAGACAATTAAATTATTCCCAGAAATTCACAAAAGTATATTCCGTCCCTAAATTCCAAAATTGAAAATTGTCACACCATTTTCCATATGCACCATTTTATAATCGTGCATTGCTTCTAAATTTTGCGCAAGCATAATTTTCATTTTTATGTTCACAGATCCAAAATTTTTGGGCTCAGTAAAACAAATGTTTAGCTGTCATTCAGAAAGCGAATAAGGCGGTGTAAACAGTCTTCAAATGCGTGATTCCGGATGCGCATTTTGGGCCGGTGTAAACGTACTATCACGCAGTCTTTAGTCGACTGTTTCCATGCGCCACTGAGGACTTTTACACTGAAGTTTTGAACATTGAATTTCTGTCATCGTAAGAAGTTCGTTTAGTTAATAAAAATGACATATGTTATCCGCAGAGCTTTTAAATTGTAGCCGGAATAGCTATTTGTGAAAAAAGTCGTTGGAATGACATCTGTCAAATAGTTAAGCTTTGTTACTCAACCAGAATAAGGCGTTAGAAATAAACTTTTGTTACATTCGCTTCAACAAAAAATTTCCAGAAAAATTGCTAGGCAAATTTTAAAAATTGCGCAGGGAAGCCGTAGTTGACACCTGGAGTTACGGTTGTGGCGACCTGTATAAATAATTGATTAATTAATGTGATACGTAATAGAGTCAGAATGGAATGTCGTTCAAATAAATTTGAAAAACCCACTCACAATTGAATTCACAATTGAATTACAATTCGTAAATATTATTTTTAATATCAAATTTAACACTTACATTTTGGAATATAGTGTAATATAATATAGTTTTACATAATAGAATATTCGAATTTATCAAAGCGTGGAAACGCTACTAAAAGTAATGAACTAAAAAATGAAGTTCGATCAATATTTAAGATAAGAAACCTTTTAAGAGTGGATCTCCATAAGTAATTACTTATGAAATATAATTCGAAACGCAATGAATTAAGGAATAACATGAGGTAACATGAGAAAGTGCATCACAAAAAGTTACAAATGAATTACAAATCGAATTGTTGAGAAACTACAAATGAGTTAATATTTTTTTTTTAATTTCTTCAGTAGACAAATATTTTGTAGCAAAATAAGAAAAGTTAAAATATAATTTTGGAACGATTTGTTGTCATCCTTCATCAGATTTGATTTAAAAAGAAACTGGTTTCAGCTGTATGCCACCATTAGTATCAATTTTCGTTCTCCTCCGGACTTTCCAACGAAATTCCATCGCTCGTCGAATTTTTTTGAAAACGTTTCAAAATCTTTGAAAATCGAACCATATCAGAAATCTCACCACATATCAGGAAAAAAAATGTTAAGTCAAGTTAATATTTTTGAGATGTATTGTATATGTATTTTCTTTAGAATTGGGGCCTTATTACGTAAAATGAAAGGAAGGCGTTTCTTCCTCTCCCATTTGTGTTTTCCATAATTTGTGTCAACCTTGACAGCTTGTTGGTAAGCAGCAGTCTCAAATTCAGCCAGCATCAAATCCGGCGCCTCAGTCTTACCATTCATTTCGTTGTGCGTAATAAGGCCCTTAATCAAGCTCGAATTAAGTACTTTAATTTTTAAATACATTTTAGGATTTTATTAGCCATAAAATTACTTAAACCACTGAAAAAATGTTTGGAAAACAATTGTCAATGCAATGAAAAAATATTAGTAATTGAAAAAATGTTAGATATGAAATTATATCATAATTCGTTCACTGTTTAATGAAGCGATTCCAAGCAAATGCGTGTGAATTTGTGAAGCGTGTCCTATCTCTCGAGCTGTTATCCAAACATTTGATTGTATGCCGAATTAATAATTAACATAAAATGTCCCATACTTGACAACATGTAGCCTATCAGAAAATTTCCAAATATGTTTAATTTATGAAACGGGATCAAAATTGGAAATTGGAAATTTATTAGATCTACTAGCAAAATATGTTCAATTTAAGGATGGAAGAAAAAAGTCTATATTATATAATACCAGTATAAATTTAGGGCCTTAATACGGAATACAAAACAGAGGCAATAGACCTTTCGCTCCGGACACTTTAAGAAAGCTGACGAAAGTATTGCATACTAAAACAATTTGGATCGTTTCGTCAAAGCCAGCGCTGCTGTTCCTCCAATCGTTTCTTTTTGCGTAATAAGGCCGTTAATGCTTAATGTTCTTAAAGTGACAAATTGACTATTAAATACTTGTAAAATATAACACAATACTTTCATTGGTCGTAAGAGTAAACAATTATGGCAACGGGAAAATAAAGCACGTAATATGAGTAAATGTATACAGATATAGCATCAACATATCCAAAATAATTTGATAATATCCAAATACAAATGTTTGTTTCATGCTAGTGGGAAGTCCCGCAAAATTTATAAACAAACACGAAAAGCAGTTCGAATATCTCATTTTCCCTTTTTTACAAATTTCTCCTGATTAGCCAAGTTCGTGAAAAGACAGCATAATCAGAGCATTATGGTTTGATTATGCTGCTTTTGCACGAACTTGGCTAAGAAGGAGAAATTTGTAAAAAAGGGAAAATGAGATATTCGAACTGTGTTTCGTGTTTGTTTATCAATTTTGCGGGAGTTCCCACTAGCATGAAAGTGCTATATCTTGTATACATTTACTCATATTACGCATTTTATTTCCCCGTTGCACTAACTGTTTATTCTTATAACCAATAAAAATATACTATTATATTTTCAAAGTATTTAATAGTCAATTTGTAACCATAAAAACACTAAGGACCTTATTACGCAAACAGAAACGATTCGAGAAACAGCGACGCTGGCTTTGACGAAACGCTCCAAATTGTTGTACAGCCTTATAATGTATCACGATACGAAAACGTAATCTTCGATTTTCTTTTGCTATTTCCCCGCTTTTCTTCGATTTAACGAAGAAATGATGAAGAAGAATGCCAAAATAACGATAACGAAAACGTAACGAACACGAATCGAAAGCTATATTTTTGTTGGTGTTTTTTACATGCATTCCCGTGTTCGATTGGAAATCACTTTATAATGTATAACGAATACTTCACGAAAGGGTTGTCAAAGTTGACGATAACAAAAAAGCGTTCGTCACAGCAAAGAAGCATTGCTGCTTATGTGTGCAAGGAGAGGAGAAGTGGAAGGAGGTAAACAAGCGCACATTTTCCGTAGATGCCAACAACAATAAATTGGAAATGAAACGAAGTGAACGAAGAGGTTTCATTATCAGAGCCTCATTCCAGCTTCGTTTTTGTTTCGAGTTCGTCAACGTTTTCGAATCGTGTTCGTATCGTGATACATTATAAGGCTGGTAGTATGCAACTTTCGTCGACTTCCTTAGATAAAGTGTCCAGGGCGAAAGGTCTCTTGTTTTTGTTTTGTATTCCGTATTAAGGTCAAAATTTTATAAGAAAAACTATTCTATACTGGGATTATGTAATGTATAGATTTTTGCTTCCGTTCTTAAATTTTGTTAACAGACCTAATAAGTTTCCAATTTCCAATTTCGATCCCGTTTCATAAATTAAACACATTTGGAAATTTTTTGGCGACCACATGCTGTCAAACGTGCGACGTTTTATGTTGATTATTGATTGACATACTTCTTTTACTTTACTTTACCTCAGGTCTGTGTTATTTTGTGGTTTCGAAAATAATATATTTATATTAAAATTAGTGTTGGGAACTATCGACTGATTTCAACTACCGATAATTAGTAACTGAATTTACTCGACCTATATTCTTGTTTCTCTTGTTTGATTAATTGAGTATCGACTTTTACTATTTGAACGATTTTTGAATTACTAAGAACTACCGAATGATTGATTGATTCATTCGATAGTGATTGAATGATTGATTTATTCGATAGTTTCGAGTATTTACTTATTCTGGGAGACAGATTTGCTCGTTGAATGATTCATGGATTACAGAACACTATCTAATAAAACTATCGAATGATTGCATAAGTTACAACTATTGAATAACTCGATAGTTTCTATACGATAGTTTGTAACACTAATTAAAATACTAAATATTATATTAAAAAATTATTGACTAAACAATACTGTCCAAGTATGGATCATGAGAATGATGCAATATTCTGGAATATAATGCAATTGTACGCAGAGTGGTCGCAGATGAGAAGTAACAGGCGCTGTAGCGTTTTTTGTTGTATAGAACGGGATTCTCCTGGAATAGATTTATGAGTGTTTTTTCATTTATAATAAATAAGAAATATTTCTATGGCTTACTAAAAATTTTATGTAAAATATTTTCAAAAATATTCAATTTGGACCCAGATTGAGTTCCATGCTTGAAGTCTAGATTACGAACAACCTCTTGAATGGTTATTAAGGCAAAGAGAAATGTTTCTAAGATATGACTACACATTGCACCAAATCAAGTGTCAAGCATCGTGTTTTGCAGCAACGCACGGACGAACGCACGGACGTATTGATAGGGTTATAACAGTAGTAAAGTAGCCCTTAAAGTAGCATAATCAGACCATGAGGATCAGCCTCATCATCAGTAACTGCCTGTTTCGATTTATCACTGACTATTTGTCTGTCTGTCTGCTGAAATCACGATTGCGAATAGAGTCATGAAGTTTGAGACGAATTTTTTCTTGACCCTTTCCTCCTAAGCTGATTGGTTTTGTAATTAGGCTTATTCGGACCGGTGCCGCGCCCACTTTTTAAAACTAATATATGTATTATTGTTGTTAATCACTTCTTAAAGCCAGTTTCTCAGTTCTGTAGATAGATTTCTCAGGTTGCAGAGAATATTTCAACCCAAATAGGTTTTCCATATTTATAGTCTGAAAAGAAGAAGAAAATCTGTACTCATGACAAAAAAGTGAGCGTGGATGACCCATGCTTCATGCGTGGTTAATAGAATTAAACCCTACATTTATATTACAGATGTAGAGTTTATGGACCTTGGTCGGGATGAAATTTGTTTTAAATTAATATTTAACGGGACTGTTGATGACAGTATTCGTAATCCTTTATACAATCCTTTTGCATGAGGCGCTTCTGCCGCGGTTGCGATTATAATATCAATAAATTGAGCACCAGTTTCGCCGCCGGATGTGTTCCAATATACCAATTTTTTCTGATTTATTAATAGTATTCGCTACCCAAGACTATTAATTCGTGATTCTGCTGTTTCTTGACTTTGTCGTTTTGAGAAGGTCCCATTTCGAGGTTTTGCCGTTCCGAGATTTGTTCATGATTTCGAGATATTGGGATTTTATCCTTAGGGCTAGTTGAAATTTGTGGGTATTTTGTTGTCATTGATTTTGGCTATTTCCCGTGAAATACATATACATTACTCTTCTTTTTTAATAATATCAAACATCATAAGCTCTTATACCATATAATTTAAGTTTCTTCTGTGAGAATGTTTTTCTTTTATGAAACTTTTTATTTTGCAATGAACTTGATTATTTATTAATGCAAAATGTCAGAAGGTCAGATAAAATCTTGCTTTTTATTGCATCATTATATAATATAGGATATCCGCCTTCATCATACAATCACATCAGTCCTGAACTACTCCTAACAAACAAACAAGGGTTCCACTAAATTGTTTGTTGCATTCATCCATTTTAAATGAAAACTAACGCGTGCGTGGTATACGACTAACCTATGTATGTGACTAATTATTCGAAATTTTATCGAACATTTTTTGACACGTTATCGGGTTTTTGTATGCCGTCATCTTCATCTCTCATTATTTCAACAATTTCAAGAATTTAAAATATATAAAAATCCAAATAATACATAAATAAAAACAAAAAAATTACCATAAAGTTATGATGCCGCACTAGGCATCGAAAAGTTGCCAAAACAGAATGAGGGTGTTCCCGCAACAGCCGCATCAATCTCGGTACCAACAACAACGACCACCGCCGACACCAGCAACTTATCACCACCACCATTTCGAAAACCTTCTCTTCTTCCCAAGCCGAAGGTTAAAGTGGTTATGCCACCTCTACTGCAACAACAACGATGTCACCATCATCATCATCAACAACAACAACGAGAACAATTCGAGTCACTTTTAAGCCGAATACCGGTGCGGACTGCAAATGCAGAAAAACGCGCTACAGTTAATATCACAGCGAGTGTACTTTCGGCAACGAGTGCTGATACCATGCCCAGCTCTGAACAGACGCCAGCAGCCGCTGCTGTCATTAACGAGACAACGAATAAGTAAGTTTTGCTAACCTTTACTCAGTTTACATTCTTGTGCGGATAGCTGAATGTGGTTCAGTTTGTCGGAGGTTGGGGAAGGGGTCCCGAACCGGAAACTGGGGTCACAGTCAACAGGTAAAACACAAACAAACCCTACCTAGTCAAACTTTTGGTATTCGTTACTAGCCAGATTGTGCCAGTAGCGTTCGGAAAGTGTACTTTTGTATAAACAAATATATCAACAGTAGCAAGAATATGGTGAAGGCAATTTTATCGCTAAAAGTAAACTGAACTCTTGACAAATGGTTTGGTTCTTACTTTAGTAATACCTCTGCCTAATTTTAATTACTTGATCTTAGTTTAAATGGTTTCAGTTTTGCACTCTTTTATTAAATAATGATAATTATGAATTGATAACAAATTCTCGCTTAATAGCTTTTATATTCCTTTCTCTTTTATATTTTGTAGCGCTCAGAATGTGGTTTCATGGCGTGCTGGCCGCTTGCGTTCCTTTGAAGAGGATTCCGTTAAAGCTCTGGAAGTAAACAGAAACATGGTGAAAGTAACAGATGCTCTTGCTTCCAATAAGCCGCCACCAATCACGAAGGTTTGTACATGGTTTTCCAAAGTGCGTTCATAAATTAGATTTAGATTGGCATTTAAATTTCATACTCAGAGTTGTTAACATGACTTAATAGGAATTTAACTCAATTAATAATCATAATCTCATTGCATTTCGCGGTAACAATTTAGCGGATTACGAGAATTTTCGTAACTAGCAAATCATACTTTTTACTTGTTCGCATTTCCCCGCTTTACCTTTTAAATACCCTTTTTTACCCCGCCTATGGACTAATCATTTCGAATCATCCGTGTATTCGCATACTTTAGAATGTCATAAATGCATGCTTTTTTATTACGAACTGGTGTTTATACACCGATGCCCACTAATGATTCTGATCAATGTCTCACACTAAAAGACTATGAAAAATCATGGACGATATCGTATAATAGATGACGGAATAAGATAGTGTTTAGTGTATACTTTAAAGATTCTCTAGAAAAGCTCCATAAACATCGAAGCCATTACGGAGGATCAGCGAAATACTGATCTCACTATTTGCCTTGTTTCAACAGAATTTTTTTTAAAAACTGAAAGGATTAATGTATGTAAGGTTTTCAAAAAAGAGTGAAGAAGTTTTTTAAAAGGGAGTCCGGGGTGTTGAAGGTATCCTTTCATAAAAACATATGACAAACTTTTTTGTATGCGAACTTTGTAACGCAGTGACCTTACGTGGGATGACCAATGAACCTCTAGAGCAGATCGATTTGTTTTTAACAGAAATGCACTTATAAATTAGAAATATTTATCTCCCTGCCTTTTACATTTTCCCATCAAATTTTGTTTTCCGTAGGGAGTTTTTGAATAATTTTTAGAAGTATTGTAATCCGTTTATTTTAGAAATAATTTAGTAATAAAAGGAATCTACAGAAAAGAATTAACGAATTCTAAAGTAAAAAAAATATTAATTCCATATTTCTCGGACACGTTGCTTTCTATAAATACATTACTCTGTAGCAGCCTGAGGAGATTGTGTTTCCTAAAATTACAGTAAAATCTAGTGAAGGTCCTGTCATTATACGCGAACGAGAAAAAATACTCGATGAGAAAATCGTTTGTCGCACTGAAGACGTTCCGTGTCCTATTACAGGACGTCCTCGACTGTGTACGGTCGAGTACATTGAGAAAATCATCGAAACTGAGGTTAGCAAATAAGAGAAGAAATTCGAATACGTTGAAGATGCACTCACAGCACGCACATATACACACGCAAATACACATACACAGGCATACACACCGTCCACACACACATACACACAAATACGTGCACACATTAACATACACCACACACACATCCATATGCACACACGCTCCCTCTCTGACACATATATGAGTCATTTGACTCATATACGCATGCATACATTCATACGCACACAAACATATACAGACATTCGCATATATACAGATACACACGTACACACATAGACACACACACATACATATATGCATACACGTATGCAAACATACCCACAAACACACATACGAACATACATACGTAGACACTTATATACATACAAATACACATATACACATGCACACATACACATGCACACATACAAACATGTAAAAATACGCATACGCACATACACGCATACACATGTACATTTACATTCACGTACACATACACGCATACACACATACACATACACATACAAACACACATACACATGCACATGCACATAGACGCTCGAACACACTGTCACGTGCATTTTATATCTGCTGAAATTTCTGCTTAATTCTTTTTATTGCTTACCTGTTTGAATATACGATTTGTTGTAGATTCTTACTTTTGTAGAGTCCGTTGAACGATTCCACATTCACGACGTTCATAAAATCACGTCCTTTCCAGTTTTTTTCATTTGTAGGTAGCTGAGAGTCCTCTCTTGTTGTTTAGACTATAAATTTTCAATTATTTTTGAGTATTATAGTTTGCACTTAATAGCTATTAAGAGTTGATTTCACACCGCTTGTTGGATACGTGCATGCGTGAAAGCATCATCCAGTAGTACAAGTTTCAGTATCGAGTAACTCTTCAATATCTTTCTCGTTTAGTTGTTTTTTAGTAAAGGTGGTATTTTCTTCAAATCTGATTCGTATTTTTGAGTCCATTTATTTATAAAACTTTTGTTCGCATTTAGTAAATATTAGAAATTAATGCGGAGTAAGAGCCGAAAATATAAAACTGCATATACGGCTTGTAACAACTGCAGCCGAAGCTTAATTAACTTTGACCAGATTAAGGCACAAAAAGGCTGCGATATACGATTTGGCCAGTTTTTAAAAAGACTTGCTGATCTAGATTTCGCTTTTGTAGTTGTGACGTTATGTAGCCAAAGTCGTTAGAATGAACTGAGAATATTATATTATATCGTTCTTTAGTCACTGTTTTTAGTACGTTCGTAAGATCTTGTGGAAACATAGTTTCCAGCGTTTGTGTAGCCGACCCTTTCCTTCTAAAGTCGTAGCTTTACTTTGCCTTGAAGGAACTTTTTTAAGGAATAACAGACTTTATTGTTCTTCGATTTCAAGGAATAATGAAATTTATACATGCTTCTTGTTCGGAGATGTGTGGCACCTAGAGACTCTTTTTCCTTCGATTTTTCAAGCTTGCAGCAATTAGCAAGAAGGTGGCAGCAATTAGTTTTCAATGATTCCCCAACAATCCCTTTAGGCAATATCTGAGGATGACCATGTCGTTTATATTTTTGCAATGGCTTTAATATTTTTAGTGTTTTAGGAAAATCAATCATGCTTTATATTTGCACCTATTTTGCCTTGACCATTTTCATTTCGTCTCAATTTCAAATAAAATAGAATTCAGCTCTCGATTTTCCAGTTTTGTGTTTTCCGATTTCTTGTTAAGTTCGTCACCTTATACCAAAATTACGACTTCGAAAATATATAACGAAATGAAATAGTGCACATAATTCTGTACACGTAACATTTTTGCATGCCCTTGGGGTTGGGATTGCCACATTGAGACCAAAAGAAATTTTTGACAGTCACACAAAAACAGTAAAACAATATTATATTTTTAAACGCTAATTACGAATTATATGAGCATAAATTCGGGGGTGAAATAGGTGGTAAAATGTGGGAAAAAGATAACATACTGATCTTAGAAGTGGCCTAATGTAGGTAGATGACCCAGTGACTGAGTTGTGCCTATACGGTGTGGGTAGTAGATGGAGGTGCCATCGTCTCCGTCCTAATAATCGTTAGTCAAATTGGTTCTAATAATTGATAGCCAACAAGAGAATTTACTACAATCGTCCAGAAATATGGCTAGGTTCGATTTGTTTAGACGTGTGCCGAAATTATGATAATTTCTGATGCTGTCAACGCGATTTGAGTTCGCGATTGTATAACCAACATAGAGTTCTCACAGGCTACCTCTAAAGCGCTGTTTATAAAGTGTCATTTAAAATTAAATCACCGGGTTGTAAAGGGTTCTTCAGTAAGGGAGTGTCGATGGTGAAAGGACGTAGAAAATGGCATGTGTGAGGTCGTAAGGTAGTAACTCCTTTTATTGAAATGAATTATCTATATGTCATCGAAATGTGTGTGTGAACTATCACAACGTTCATGTGGTTTCTTATGATGGCACAAATTCGAGAGGCCCATTTTTTTATTTAGAACCTGTACGGGAAACTACCAATTTCCTGCCAAATGCTCGTATGGGATGTCAATCCCACCGTCCGCTGTTGGAAAATGTATCCTTAGTATTAATATTATCTAGTTGAGGCCACAAGAACTCAACTATCATTAACTCAGTGACGCAGTTTTGAATAGTGCATGAGTCAATGACGCTGCCAAACCATATTCTGCACCAAAGGGAGAATTCTTGTAAATGCAATTCATAGCTGTGAGACTCGTACAGGCGTGTACTATCCCAAATACATACGATAGTTATGTTTGATCGTCCAAAACTGGGAAATTGTCTTATTATGCTCGGTGAGCAATTTGTATTCACCTGCTCATCTGCTCACGGCCAATCTGGTATTCCATCGAGGTGAGTGTGTGAGCTGATTGTTTACCGACCTGGTCGCCTCAAACTCGCCCATCGATCGTCAGAGAGCTGACTTCGAAGGGTCATCGCGTCTATCGTAATATATGCCCAGACTGCGCAGCGTTTATACTAACACTAATAACTGTACGAAAAATTTTCCATTTGACCTCAAAATAATACGGCTACCATAGAGTGCCAACATCGACACATCGAAAAAATACATGAAGCAGATCGTTTCAAAGGATTTACGACATCGTATTTTTAGCAATTTTTGTCACTTATTTTTATACTTCCTCTGCAATTTTTTCCTCATATTAATTTGTAAAATACTATCCGCATTTTACAGATGAAATATTCTAAGCTTACCTGTCAAAACTTTATTTAACCCTTATCTTTTCTTTGTTAGTATCCTATTCTTTAATTTCTGTGTTTTCGTTATTTTCAATGGGTTTCATTTGAGTAATTGATTCTTGAAGAGATTTAAGTCCATTACTTGAAAACATTAAATAGTGACAAGGAATGCCCTACAGGGATCTAACCCTCCTTTTTAAATTTAATTTCATGGGAGGTTTCATCAAAGCTCTTGCAATATTCGGAATACAGGAAAGGCAAATTTGATGACGAACGAAGTTCGATCCTTTAATGTTTTGTAAAAATTTTCAATAATAGATTTGTGGCCTCCTTGGAATGGTTGACTCATAATGATAGAATTAATTGCTGAATTAGAATTTAGAAAATTGTGTGTAGTTTCAAAATTTCTTAATCCCAAGCACAATACTAGTTATTATTGCACATTAGGCACACTTTGTTTTATCCATGCATGACACAGCCGCTTAGTGGTTCATTCGTTCGTGTGGGTTTGGAATCCTTTATTGTATGTCTTTATGGTTAAGTAGGAAAATCTTGCTTGCAGACTTAGAATGGATCGGCTCCCTCCGAAGCCACCATTTGTAAAGTTTTTTATTTTCTGCGCCTTTTTATCGTCCGCACCGTAAGTACGCATACTATGTATTTTCCCAACTATGGCATCTGCTATTTTCCGTAACAAGTAAATCTAGTTAGATCAATCAAGCTAGAAATGCATACCATAAGTTTTCGTCTGCTTGCCATTCAATTTAGGTGGAAACATGTCGAGAGAAGATAATCTCATTAGAACTTCAGGATCCAGAAAAGGATTTGAGTCCTTTGGTTGTCGAAGCCAGGCCCGAAGGGTCATCAACATTCAAGAGGACTTCCGTTACATATATTGACAACGAGTACACAGATGACCGTGGGAGTGAGAAGCGGGGGAATGATTTCGTTGAGTTTAATGAAAATGACGAGGAGGAAGATGACACTTCATCTGTTGTGACTGTAGAGGCTAACGATGACAAGCTTTTCTTAAAATCCGAGGAACGCAGCAGTAACGAGCTAGAGGGTGTGCCTGATCTTGATCACGCCTCACACTACGCCGTCCCAATCGAAAGCAGTGAGCATAATTGTACCATTCCAGAAAAGATGGCCGCTACTTCTCAGAGTGTTGCTTCTATCCAGACTCTGGGGAACACTCCGCCAACAATAACACTAGCACCAACACCGATAACAACATCAGCACCAGCAATCGGCATCAGCACTGCCAGCAACATTGAGCGCTCAATTGTTGAGGTGGTAAATCCCATAATCATGGGCGAAGGTCAAGTACAGAGCATCGCTGTGAGCTACTCAGACACATGCGATAACCCCGGCATCATCCACTGCGACGAAGATGGCAATTCCCACGGCATGATAAAAGATGAAAAATATTGTCTTCAGAGTGGCGATGATTACGAGTTGCCAATTTGTACTCAAGTGCTCCGCAGTGAAACTTTTGTGCTTCCTCCCTTTAGGAAAGAAAGGCCCCAAGAGCTTTCGTTAAATGCGAAAATGAAGAACGTGCTCGAGGAGTTAATAGAAAATGAGCGCGTTAAGTTCAATTTGCAAAAGAGTCTTGAAGAGGACGAAACTCAAAAGATAGATAATAAGTTTGAGTATTTCGAGGGCGATTATAGTCAAGATGGCAACCACATCTATTGCGGCGGCGCCAGTACGCCAACCTTTACTAATAGTGCGCCTGAGGCAAAGATTGATAATAACGGTAATCGAAATTTCGGTAACGAATTGACGAGAGACAGTAATAGGAATACGTTTGACGACTTGGCATTCAAACTGCAAACGAATGACGGGGAGCGGGAAGTAGAGGAGAATGAGAGGGATGAAGCTGAAGGGGATAGCGATGGTGGATTTGAAAGCGAACTGAAATCTGAGGATGAAGGTGAACATGATCTAGACGATGAAGAAGACTCCGATGACTCCGACGATAGCGATTCTGACAGAGACGAGGTGGATGATGCTGATATGAGAAATATCGCTCATATGACTTTCGTGGACGGATGCCAAGTTATTGAAAATTTTAACACTCAGACGCCGACTAAACTACAAAAATCGCAGACATACACGTCCATGCTAGAAGCGGCGGTTCCTAGTAGTGCGGAGTCGGTAGATTTGGAAACTGAAAGAGGACAAAATTCGTTAGTTCATCGGCTGGAGCTTGAGCAACGGGAGTTAGAAACAATATCTAGGCAATTAAGACAATCTCTAGATAATCTTCTCAATGAACAAAAAGAAACTGGAGAGGATGCAAACAGTTTCACTGAAGCGCAACAAAAAGGAGATGATCAGAAAGAGCCTTCCATAGCCCAGACAACGGAGTCAGGCGAAGAACTTTTTAATCGTCTTCTCGCAGCCGGTGAAGAGCTTAAGCAAATATTTGATCAACAAACTGATGTAAGCGTAACCACGACCACGCAAACTGACACGCAAAGCGATGGTTCAATGACAATTCATACAAAAACAACAACAGTGTCGAATGCAATTACCACTAGTGGAATTCCGACATCACTCAAGAGGACGAATACGGAAACAGCAGGCGATTGTGACGGCGCAGATATTTGAACGAGCAAAAGTAAGAGACGAATAATTTTTTATCAAGTGTCTAGAACAATGGATAGCAACAACAATAACAACGAAGAAGTCACAAGAAGGCTGTAGGAGTTCAAATTATGTCGAATAGTGAAGGGTGTAAAAGGGGAAGAACAGACAAATAGAAAAGAAGCAAAGCGAAATTAATCCGTCTAAAACGTTATTTATAATTACTTACAATTCAAGTCGATGAGAATATGGTTAAAATTTGATAGGAAATTTAACTCAGTTATGAATTCATAAGATTGCCCTATCAGCGCATTCTTCCTCAGCCTATCCATCCTCCACACTTCATAGTTTTCAAAGTTATTATTATTCCAGATAAAAACATGAAATCTAAATTCTATTCAATTAAAATTAATTTTAGACTTAACTAATATTTTTAGAAACTTTTAGTTAAATCTCGAAATTGATTTGAAACATTTTCTTGTTCTTCTTCATAGGAAAACTTATAACCGAATAATTTACTATTACATAAGCATTTTGTAGGATTTCGTAAAATAGAGCATTTAATCCGTACATTAATTCTTATAGTTTTCTCTTGAAAAGCCATTTTCATTCATTCTACCATCTCTTATGCTCATTATCATCATCAGCCGACTGTATTAAGTTTGTGACAATTCATGAATGGTATCAATTGCTTCATTGTCTTCATTTGTAACTAATAAATTAATTTTTTCTCTCCTTTAACTGACCCAGTTTTCATTACATATCGACCAGTCTTTCGCAAAAATATCCCAGATTTTATATCGTCAAACCAACAAAGAGCTTTTCTCGACTTTTACAGGTTACGAAAGAGTAAAGATATTTAGACTCCAGTTCCTCGCATTGGGTAAAGTAAATAATAACAATAATATACAAGGAGAGAAACTTCTAAGAAAGAAAGAAGAAACTAAGAAAGGAAAGAGAGGAACTTCGAAAAATATCTACAACGAAAGGAACTTGATAGAATGAAAATATTATTGAATAAAGATACAATTCTTAGTAATTGCAAATGGATAAAAACAAATAGTATGCATAGAGACACAGACACACACTTCCACGTTCAGTTACACAAACATATGCCCACAAACACCCATACACACACCCGCACTCAAACACACACACACACACCCACACACATACACATTGTTGTTAACGGTTAAAAAGTACAACCCTGTCTTCTCCATTTGCGGGAGTAGGTAGCATCCTCCAGGATGGAGTTGCCTGACTATACTAAATTCAGATTCATATAACTATATCCTTATAAGCCAGTATACAGTTAACGTCTACACATTACAAGGAATCTTGTTCGGCGAATGAGAGTATATGCACTTCTATACGAAGTGTCGTACCCACAATATTCTTTATACAATATACTCTATGTATTTACATGACGTAGTATTAGATGTTTGAAATATGTTTGATTGATTGGTTTATATTTTATAAAATATTTTAGATTTTATAGATTAATAACTGCGAATAATAAAACAAATATTTTTATAAAAATGAGATTTTTTATTATTTTAATTTGATTCGGCAAACGTCTATCACAACGAATGATGCAGAGGTAAGTGAAATAAAGTTAGGATTAGTTAGGGTTGGAACGAATTTTAGTCATCCCTTGTCAAGCGTGTTTCAAACCGGTTTCGACAATGTGTCATCTGCAGAGACAGAAATTAGAAACGGGAGATGACACATCGCCGAAATCGAGTTGTCACCAAACAAATTTTTTCCCAACATGCTTCTGTAGCCAACGCTGTCGGAAACTCCAATGATTATCAACATACTGTCAGTTTTTTATTCAATTCGCAATTATTTTAGAATAGTCTAAAGCGATTTTTCTTTCAAAATTATTTAACCTTTCAAAATTAAAGAAATCTTTATGAATGATCGCTAAGCAATTTGCAGCGAATTTTTTTAGAATTTAGTAATGCTAATATTTGGAAACTTTTTGAAAATAATTTCTTAATTTTTACTGCAAATATGGTAAAGACTGTCGAATGTTTTGGGATTGAATTTAAAATTTAGGGCCTTACAATGTAAAACGAAACCGAGGCGTTTCTTCGTTTTCCTTTTGTGTTTTCCTTAATTTTTCTCTGTTTTGACAGCTTTGTAGATAAGCAATAGATAAATGTTCGGCTGACACGAATAATGGAAGTTCTTTTTCAGTTGAAAATTGAATGCCGAAGCCGAGTGCCGGTTGAGCGCTGGTACCGAAGCAGCTAGCGAATAAAATGCGAACGAGAAATCTTTCGCTTGGGTTTGAATAAAGCGGCGTCGTAAACATTTATTCCGTAACATTCAATACGTAGTTTAGCGAGGAGGGTGTTCTTGTTGCGTGCAAACAAATGGAAATTAATGAAAATGCAAATTAATGGAAAACAGCCTTTATCTAAGGAAGCTGACGAAAACACATCCTTTAGCACATAATAAGACATCTAGTACTCTTGAGAAGTGAAAATAAAAAATCCTAAGTATGATGACTCACACGGAACCATGGAAATAAATAATGTAGATACGAAAACAAAAATGTCATTGCGAGGATTATTCGCGTTTCTTGGAAGTTTTCGACTGGAATGCACTGATAAGCACTAATAACATTTCTTTATTCGTGTCAGCCGAATTTTTATCTGCTGCTTATCCACAAGCTGTCAAAGCAGAGAAAAGTTATGGAAAATATAAAAGGGAAACGAAGAAACACCTTAGTTTCGTTACGTTACGTTATAAGGCCCTTAATAAAAGAGTAGTCCGATGCGGTCCATTTTTATTCGGTCCATACTAATACGAAATTTCATAACGATAGCTCTATTCGTTATCCTTAAAACGTGACGCGTGACGCGGACCAACGGGCAGATTGACAAACGGAGACATAGCTAAGTTGACTCAGGAGGTAACTGTATATTCCATTTTACGATTTTCTATACCCACCGCGTCTACAGTTACCAACTTCAATTCTGCGACTTTTTATATTGAAATTTGCAATTTTTCCAAAAATGGTGAAGCAAGCTGTAAAAATCGAACTTATGACCCTGTAAAAATCGAGCGGGGACATGAAGAAACAAAAATCGAAAAACACCCCTGGGTATTCATCGAGACTTTATAATGCGGGCCAATTTTTCCATTTTGATTGCGAAATGGCCGGGGAAAATATCACTAAAAGACCCAACAAAACTGTTAGTTGACCGTTATTGACTGATTTTTTTTTGATTGGTACATCTATTGACTAATATTTTTCGAGGACGATACCGTGCATTATAAGCAGTGATCCTATGGAATACAACGCTATAGTTACATTTTTCTGAATAAATTAATAAAACTAAAATTTAACTAAAAAATTGCTGACCTTTATTTATCAAAATGTTAGCAAAAAAAGGCTGCAGTAATAACGTTTATGATTAAAATGCAAGCAATTAAACGTAGTTATAAGACACCAAAATCAATTTGGCGATATCTTGAATACAATGTATTTTCCTTACATGCAATGCTGTTGATTTTACCAAATGTAAATCAGGTATCTTTTAAATTTTAAAGGACTGCGATTTCAGCATTCTCTGAAATACTACGTTTTCGGCTTACATACGAGAACCTACTTGCTAGATTTGCATGATTTGCATTGGAAAAAGAGGATTCGGTGGTAATGTCGACGAACTGATTGATTTCTCGCTTTATAATTTCTTCTGAATTTCTTTTTCATTTTCTGAAAGATTTCGGCTGACGCTTCCTATAATTCAGAAAAAATTACTTTTTGAAAATTTCCAGGTTTTTTCGACAATATCTTCTAAACTATAGATGGAATCCGCTTTCGAAATACAAAGAATTTGATAGATTTTGGCCACGATATTACTCCATCATGCCCGCAAATGCATTTCAGATAAACTATTGAGCAGATGCAATTGTTATACTTGCATGATATTCATTAAAAAGCAAGATTAGGTGGTAACGTCGACGGACTTATTGGTGAAACACCACCATAGCAATCGTGGTTTAATGATATTTCCTATCGATTTCTGAAAACAAATTTTGACGAAAACATCACCCTGTACGACCACAAGCGTCGTCTACACCCACCGCTCATTATGTTCAAAACCAAAAAAAGCACCTAGTATGACCGCAGGAGTATCACCTCCCGCCCTGTACGTGCAAATGGTATTTTTTATGACATTTTCTATCGATTTTTGCAAAACTGGATTAAAACAAACACTAGTGGGGAACCAGCCATCCGCCCACTCCCTTTCATATTAGATTAATTAACAACTTCAGGGACTTCGTGTACAACGAGTCCACCAAACAAAAATCTTCGCACTAAATCTTTTTAACAACGTTCAATTTTATCTCATATTTATAACAATTATTTTCTAATCTTCCAGAAATACACAAATAATTTAACCGTTGAAGCGATTGGAAAAATTGGTTTGAGTTCTTAGAAGATTATGGCAACAAAATTTTTTCTTAACTTCATACTATGGATATTGTATCCACAAAATCGATCACAATCGAAATTAACGCAATTTTAATTTCTTTCATGCTTTCCATATTCTACTTATCGCGCACCATCAAATGAAATGCAGTCAAATAATCTTCGAAAGTGGTGTAATGGCTAATAAAAAATTATTTGAAGGTAGCAAAGTATTTCGAAATGTTTTAATAGAAAATCATACGTGGGACTAAACGCACATTCCAATTTGTCCCCTGTGTGAGTGATGTCAGAGCCAAATAAATGAATGACGATGAATAGTTCCATGGCTACATCTTTCCTAAAGCCTGGCATGAGTGAAGGACCAATTAATAAGAATCTATAAAACATAGATAAACAATCATTTCTTAGACGTATTGTTTGAAACATTAAAGAGATGTTCGGAGTTGTAGGAGTCGTGACAGGTCTTTGTCGAAGTTAGTTCTAAGATTTAGTATAAAAATACCTTAAATGTAAAAGAAACTTTAGATTCTAAGCCACAAGTTACCATGCTACAATTCCTTCTGGGATACTCATTGGCATTTAATTCTTTTCAAGTATCGATTTGGCGAAATCTAATTGCCAGCACGATAACCTGACCATATTGGTGATGTCATTACGTTCAATTAAAGCTGGAGGGAGCAGAAATTTAATTTTTTTAATCCATTCCTCTGTCATGTCGTCGCATGAAGTCCTTTAATCCAAACGATGTAGCCTAATTGCAAAAAGTTACTGCTAGCTTTTAATTTACTAACACGTCTCCGGACTCTTGGCTTCTAGGCGTGCATTTAACATGCCCGAATTTTGACAACTTCAAATGTTCATTGCTTTATGAATCTTTACAGCCTGTTGCTTTGGTTTCGTTAATGGCGACTCGTCAGAGGCACTGCCTGTTTATGGTTGGTTTTCTCCCAATCTGGAATGCACAAGCGCAAATTGTGATGTTTTTTCTGTATCTGTGTTTAGACCCTACAATTCTCTCTCGCTCTTAAGCTCCTTAACCTCTTAAGCCCCCGCCCCTTCCAACTTGTTATATAGGTTATTGCTGGAAAGGTTGGTCGCATCTTTTCGAGAGGCTGAGTTTACTTGTGCTCGCGCATCTGTTGCTCTTGCCACACCAGGTTATGGATACTCTACAAGGGTGAGAGGATTATATCAAACTTGGGCGTGTTACACAAACATTCCTTTGGAGCAAGCTTTATGGCAAGTATGAGCTCCTTCACTCCGAGACGCGGACATTCAACAATTTAATAACTCTTCTGTGTTACTTTGCATGCTTTAAGAGATTGCTTGGACTTTAACGTCGAAGCAATATGATTTGCTTCGGTTAAAGGTCGCAATTTTTTCATTGTTTTCTCTAATTTATATTAAACATCTCTACAATAAAATTCACCGTCAATATAAAACACTGTCTAGAACTTCGTATTAATTTTAATTTAAAAAGATGAATTCTTACTGAATCACGACTACCAGCGTAAATCCGTGGAGTGGAAATTTGGAACTTTGTATTAAATTATTTTAGCTCGTAACGACGTTAAATTGGCTTGATCTGAAGTTAGAATTTTCGAGAATATATTATAGATTTCCTTGCTTAAAATTGTTTTTGTTTTGTAATGTCAAGAAGTGTTCGTAATAAGGAATTCTTAAGAAGGAAGAAATTTAGTGGATGGCTTTCCAATTCGTGAAACCTGTTTTAAACAAATATATATTTTTTTCTAAAAACAGGCAGTAATGAGGAAAGTAAAAGTGCCAATACTACATGCTAACAAATTAAGGTAAATTATACCTGAATTAAGCATGTGGGCAAGGTGTGCGGTGAAGAAGGGGTAAAATTCCAAAAGAGTGCAAAAGCATTCAAAATTGAATTTGGGATGTTTTACGTAATAAACTTGAGTTGGAAGCGGCTTTTTGTTTGTGGAAGGATTTTGTAAACACGATGCACAGGAAAATCTGGAACCGAGAGCTATTGCAGTTCTATATACATATATAGAGACACGCCCCATTTAGTTAAGTTATAAGTACCGACAAACATTAACTTCATGAGGTGGGAGTGGAACGGTTGTGATTTTCCCCATTCTCCAGACCACATAGGAAAGTATATACACAAAATTTCCTAACGACACTTTAATGTGTTCTCCTCTAATTGTAACCTGCCCGTTATTAAGAATACATAATTTATAAGAAGTTTATCTTGAACATAACATTTTAGTTAGAAATTCAATCAATGCTCTGAATACCTCTGCTAACCTCGCAGCAGAAGCCGCCACCAGCAATCAATTCAATGAAAGGCATATAGAACGAACGTACTGTCGGCCCTTGCATCTGTGATATTTGCTGCTAGTAGGCAGACCACGCCCATTTACCGAATTACGTAATTACGTAATTCGTTTAAGTGGATTAGACCATGTTTGACTCTGGAATGTTAGTTCGGTTGTAGCTACTACGGAATGTTTTGAAGGACTAGGTTTTATCAGTCAGAGCTTTAAACAATGAAGAATTCGTAAAACAAAATCAATATAATTGTTAGTGTTGTTTTTGCTGTTTAATCAATGTTGGGAACATTGCCTGAAACGTCACAAACGATAATTAATTGGGGAAAAACAAAAATTGATTGGTGAGTATTGAAAATACAAACGATGCGTCCATACATTCATTTTGAAATCGAAGGAATATCGAATTAGAAATATTGTTATTCATTGATTTACCTATAGCCGATATTTGCTAGTTTGTGACCTTGAAGACCGATTCATCCGTGGGTGACGCTCATAAACAAAAGCGAAACCAGGAGCAGTTTAATTTAGCAGTCAACTACGTTAATCGTTAATCAATAATTACTTCCGTAATGTAAGTTTGAAGTAAGACTTGAATTTAACCGTTAGTGCTGCTGCTACGATCTTTGCCACACGAGGGTAATTATATCACACGCAACAACAACAAAACGTAAATAAATATCGATTGGCTTAATCACAAGCCTGTTAAGGGTGCGTCTGATACAATACATTTTTTGTTGTTTCTCTTGCCGTTCTATTATTTATTTGTTCTAATATTTTACTAAAACAAACATTTTTGTTGGCTATTGCAAAAGTGGAAAGCATATTGGGCAATGAAAAAAATAGATCAAACCAAAATTTTGTGATAAGTGAAAATCTTTCCAGCAGTAAAGGCTAAAATATTCTGTTAATGTTGTTGTTGTGGCTCGATGGACTGGACCTTGAGTTTGATTGTCAGATGTCGTTTTGGGATGCCAGCAGTTGCAACAAAATTATAACTTTTATTAGGCTTACCATTGCTGTTAAAGGCGACTAACCGTGAGGATCCTGATGGTATTTGTACCAGTCTATTCTTTTAAGTAACGAACCACAAGAGAGGAAATCAAAACAAGTACGCAATCTTCGGCCTGGCCGAAGGTAATTGTAACACGCTTACGAGGCTTTTGCATAAGTGTGTGTAGTTCACCACCGATATGCCATGTAGGACAGTGCTTAATTATGTAAACAATTGAGAATTATTAACAGTAACTCTGCTCAAGTTCATCTGGTTAACTAATCTCAAAAATTAATCTAATTAATCTAATATAGTCAAAGAAGTGGTGGAAACATGTGCCATAATTTTCACTTCTGCAGTTGGTTAGATTAAAGCAATGGCAAAATTCTCGAGGTATTGGCAGTGTTATAGAATCAATTTTGCGAAAGTAGCGATCGCCTCAATGAAACTAATTACCGACATATTATCGACATATAAGAATTTTTGAACGTATTGTAATATAATACTGCCTTTAATTATAATTCGTCTACCGCATAGTCATATAGTTATATACCGCATAGTCATAATCGCATAGAGTTATGATTCTTTATTAATTTGAATTCCGTTCCGGTAAACTCCCAACCTTAAATACTCCTCTTCATCCTTCACGATTTAATCACAACGAAAACAGAACTAAGTGGGAACAATTTGGGAATTCAAGAGATAGAAAATACTATTAATTATGTTCAATGCACATCGTGCATTGAACATATATTGTATATATTTTCTATATATCTTCTAAATATTCATATATATTTTCTAAATATTCATAAATTTTGTGAATATTTTTAACACTTACTCGGGAATTTTTACTTTATTATCTGAGGATGAAATATTCGTTGTTGATTCTTCATTGCAACAATAAACGAATTGCAGAATTTATCTATTTTTCAGAACTTATCGCTCATAACTTCTTCATAAGAGTTGAATCGCGCAATATTCTTGAACAAATTCTTCAAAAACTGAAGAACTCTGTCTTTAGAGGTTTTCCAAAGGATAAGCAAAACAGAAATAGGTTTTCTAAAAAAAGGAAATCGTTACAATCGCGAGAAAATGGCAACAAAGTGCAGCTTAATTTCGATTGTTTCCGAAATCTATCAAACTCTTCAACAGCTGTTGGGATCCGTGAATCTAATCCAAGCGGTGCTCAGTGGAAATCGAAGTGATATTTTTAGAATATCTTGATCGCTCGGCTGGGTTCAAAACATGTCATACCGGCAACCTTAGGTTTATGTTATTCCAATTCAGTCTCATCAAAGATTTTGAGGATGGATTTATTTTTATTGTTGTTTGTTAGAAACAGTATGAAACAGTATCCTCGTTCTGCAGGATTTTAAGTACCTGTAGTTCTGCTCTTAAGGTCGTTAAAATGTATTGAGGTAAAATCTTGTTAAAATGAAAGACACGTCATGGGAGAGGATAAATTAACCTTAGGAGTTAAACTAAGTAAACATTGATTAGGAGTTACCTAATTAATAAAACACGCATAAGCATCATCCTTTACGATAAAAAAACTGGTTAGCGGCTGTGTAAGAAATCATTCCTAGACATCTCTAGATATCTCGCGTTTTATAATTTTAAAATCTTTTCCGATTCTATTGGTTATACCTCTAGATATCTCCAATTTTATAATTATATAATATTTATATTAAGTATATAAATAAGTATCCGACTTTATGACGTGAAATGTATAATAAAAACCGCCGTAAATGTCGCAAAACAAGGTTTCCAATATTTTTTAAGCATGATTTTGGGGGTTTTCACAGTCTCTTTTAGGTTTTGGTTTTTGGTTTTGCCCGTGAAGTTCTGTTTAAAACCGCTGAAAACCAACTTCAGGAAACACCATATAGAAGCATTTATCTCAATGAACTAAGTTTGAGGAAAACTCAATAGTTCTTTCGTATTAAACTTCATATATTTGTCCAACCGACGGTCAAGAAAAATAAGTAAAAATAAGTGTTTGAATTACGTAAAAATTGTATTTCCTAATCTCAAATTGCTTATTCTACTAAATTATTTTTGGTAGTTTAATTCAATACCGTCGTCAATACTCTCCCTTTCACCGACAACCTAATTCGCCGAAAACGAATGTTGCGCCGCATAGATAAACACGCGCGGCCACGCATACACACCCACCCACACATGTACACACAAGCACGCGCGCACAAACACATATACAAACACAATTGCAATTGCCGTACTTCATCGTTTACCATCCGATTTTAGTCCTTCTTTGAATTTTGAATTTGTTCTTTTGTAAGAACATCCGCTACCCATTCATTCACTTTGCGAAGTGTTAGTGTAATTCAGGGTGTTTGCATTTGTTGTTATTGCAGCTGTTATTTCTGGAGCCGGAACAGATTCTAACGCACGTAACGTTGTCGCGTTACGTATCCATGCTGTTGCCGACACCATTTTTCTAGTATCGCTCTCATTTGCCACCGCAGTCAGGGTTATTTAGTAGTTCGTTGACTTAAGAATCCATCATCGTTATCATCAACATCATCATTGGCCACAATACTCAGTTCAATTTTGCATACTATTATTACAGCCACAATCTCGAGTTTACTCGAGATTACTGATTATTGATCTACTCATTACACCGACCCTCAGTACCAGAAAAATTCAAGGACGTGTTTTCATATAGAAAATTAGAATTTTTATCGTAATTATTACCATTTTATATGCCATTCGCCAGCAAGATTTTTGCGTTAATCAGTCGCTAATCACACCATTTAAATATGACCTCAATGTCTCTGTAGCTGTAAGAGTTTTCGTTATTTAAAAAATTTTTTTTAATCTAACAAACAAACCTCGCAAACCCGTTTTATGCTCAAGGTTGCGCGGGGCTGATTAATAGCATATCTTGGCGCCAGTTCATAAACGAATACGGAATACAATAAATGTACGTGAATTCGCTTCTATCAAATTCAAAACAAATTGTGTACCGTGGGTTCGTGTTTTAATTATGGTAGGGCTTCCGCAATATTTTGGGGACTGCTATTTGTTTTCTTCGCTATATATATATATATATATATATATATATATATATATATATATATATATATATATATATATATATATATATATATATATATATATATATATATATATATATATATATATATATATATATATATATATATATATATATATATATATATATATATATATATATATATATATATATATATATATATATATATATATATATATATATATATATATATATATATATATATATATATATATATATATATATATATATATATATATATATATATATATATATATATATATATATATATATATATATATATATATATATATATATATATATATATATATATATATATATATATATATATATATATATATATATATATATATATATATATATATATATATATATATATATATATATATATATATATATATATATATATATATATATATATATATATATATATATATATATATATATATATATATATATATATATATATATATATATATATATATATATATATATATATATATATATATATATATATATATATATATATATATATATATATATATATATATATATATATATATATATATATATATATATATATATATATATATATATATATATATATATATATATATATATATATATATATATATATATATATATATATATATATATATATATATATATATATATATATATATATATATATATATATATATATATATATATATATATATACTCCGGGCATATATACACGACCCGTGATATGTACGTGCAGATACAAGACATATTAAAGTCGGCAGTTGATTTTTCATAAGACAAAAGACGTCCACCTCGTTTTCACAGTGACATAATAAACTGTTATTTTTTCTTACTTCTACAAGGTGTCATCCTATCGCCAGTGAGATTTTTAGAATACGAGTACAATAATAATTAATGTCAGTATGAAATATAATTGAGGTAAAAATATAATTGAATTAATATATCTTGTATCTGCACGTACATATCACGGGTCATGTATATATGCCCTGAAATTCGAGCATAAAGCAAAGTGATAGAAGGTAAAAGACCAACAAAAGAACCATTTCAGCTTGCTCTTCCTTTTAATGCTTTAAAGCAGATACTAAATATCAGTGTGTTTTCTAATGGGATTAGGAAGTAATGATTAATGTCTTCCTTGCATGTAATTCGGTCGTATCGCCTAAGCACTACATGGTCAATTTTTCAAGGCTGGTCCCCCTCTATCTCCTTTTCATGTTACCCATTCGCTTATTTGTGCTGGTTACGTGGTCACATGTTTACACAATGTACTTTTCCGTGCAATTGAACACGCGAAGCAACAACAAATTTTTCCTATACTATCAATATCTAATCAAATGTTACTGCTGGTTCTGGCGTTGCTGTTATTGCTAGCATTTTTAATGTTATGTCGGTATTGCCATCAGTAGGGTAATTGTGGTGTTTTGACATTATTACTATTTTATTGCCAATATTATCAGAAAATCCAGTGTAAACCCCTCTCTTTCAAAATTTAATTTTTGTGATGTAAAATCTCAAATCAAAGATTCATAAGTTTAAACATTTTCAAAGTTTTTGCTATTATCATATTTTAAAACGCTTTTTAAAACACGGAAGAACGTTTACTGCGGCGTGGGCGAATCTCTTGTTTCTTGCTTCACACGAAGACTATAAGCTGAGAAATTTGGCTATTGATTCAAATTCGTTAATATTTACTTTCAAAGTAAGTACGATGTAATCCTCCTTATTTCCGATACTAAAGTATGTGCTGACACCAAATTTCATGATGATATTTTTACTTCTTCTCATCTACGGTCATTTTTGGAGCTATATTTTAATCTGAGGTTGAAATAAAAGTTGGAGTGTGGGGCTCAAAGAGATACCAGTACCACCTATAAATTCTGTCGGCGAATTAAGAAACCAAACTAAATGCACGAATGCAATCACAATTACTATAAAAAGTATTCGCAGTAATAATATATTTTCCCCTTTTTTTCCTGCACCCGAAATTATAATGGCATGTTCACTTTAATGCTCAGACAGGTGTAGAAAAATTTATTTGGCCTTGTTTAGACTTCCTATATGATTTTCCTGCGGCCTCTCTGATTATCCCTCTGACTGCCAACCACCTGTAAAAATCACTATTGCATGGGAACCGAAAGAGGTATTACGAAATTAACATGACTATTATGTTGCCAGAAACGAACTGATATTTAAAGTAAACAGCAACACACCTACTTCTTGTAGATAGTATGAATTTATCCGGTCTTATAACTCAGCTCATGGTGGTAAATGTAAAAAATAAAGCCTTCAGTTCCACCATATTCAAAAGAGATACATTGCCGAAAATGGGCCTACTCGTGATACCATTGAGAAGTTAGGTACGGGGCTGCACCCTCATGCAGGTACCTTTAATACAGATTAAAGATAATTTCTCATGTTTCCCAAATGCTAAAGGGAAACAAAAGAATACCTAATTAAATGTATTTTTTTAATTTTTCAATAAATGAAGAAAAATGTGCTGCGTAATTCAAAGTGTATTAATTAATACCGAAGCTGATAAATTTGAAACGAGAAAAGAATACTACCTATTGGTCTTCGAAATAGTAAGAATTCCTAAATTTAAATAAATTTATTAAATTTTAAATAAATTTCTGCTGAGCGTTTGTAGCAGATCATTACAGTGTCAGATTTATTAAAACTGAAAATTTGTGTTTTGAAATTTTATTATGTCCGTTATGGGTCTCCAAAATATGAAATTTTTTGAAGAATCTTTTAATCAATGACATCTGTCATAACACCTGACATAAAAAATTCAAAAAAGGCAAGACGAGACAAATAAAAAAACTACCAATTCTGAAAAATGATTATTTTTTAATTTATAATTTAAAAATGAATACACAAGAATAATAAATTTCCCATTTTTATGCCTTACACTTAAGGGGATGGGGAATATTTATTTATTTGTTCCATCTGTAATACTTTATAGGAGGCGTGGCAAGTATAGAAAAGTATATATATTCCATGTCCGTCCTTCTGTCTGTCTGTCTGTCTGTATTTGTTGAAATCACGTTTGCAGTCAAACAAAAGGAGATATAGACATGAAATTGAGACGACATGGAATTGAAAATATGGTCAATCGAACCAGTGCCCCGCCTGCGTTTGATACAAAACATCCAAAAGGCCGAATTCTTAGCCAACATGTTGATGTTAGATATAATCATTCCAAAAAATGGGTGAGACACGCCCCATTTAGCATGTGTGAAATTTATTACCAAATGTGTTGATGATTAGTTGTAGAACTAATTGATTCAAGAAAAGAAAAATGCAATATCAACAGGGGCGTGCACCGCCCACTGATCATTGGGATCGCAGCATACGTTTATGTTACGGATGTAAAGTATATAAGCTTGATACATGCTCACTGCTTGGAGAATAATCCAATAATGACCGACAACAAACCGTTGTAGTATGATGTCCGAAGGTTTCTTTTGGGCATTTAAAATCGAATAAGCATTATAAAATCCATAACATTACACTATTTTCGTTTATCTTTCATTATGATCTCACAAGACTAGGAATTTTTTTCATCAGAAATACGAAGTCTCGATTTTTATTCTGTTACGGATTGTAACAGACTTTGTAAAAGATTAAGCTTCTTATAATTAAAATTCTGGAAAACATAAAATTAAATTTGACATTTTGAAATTTTGTCGGAGAATTTATAACGGAGTAACGTATCTTTTATACAAAGGATTTTCCAGAACCCACGTTCGGTAACTCGGTGATAACTTTTCACAGTGAGATCAAGTGGAACAAAAAATGTTACCGATTCTCACCTCTGCAGCTAGTTTCTGTAACTATTTTTCATCGAGTTTTTCCTTTTTTTGAGTTTTTTCGATTCTACATCACGTGGCGTCATTTTGACTGATAATGTTTCCATAAAAAGGGAATCGAAAATCAAATACCATGTTGTTGTCAAGGTTTTCTATTGTTAATTATTCCAACTCCAGTGTTGTAGAAATGTGTCGAAAAGACCGTTTCTGTAAAAAACACTAATAGAAAATATTTCATTGGCTTATTCCTTTATTTATGTGTCCTCGAAGAGCTTCGAAATGCCGCCTTTTTATGGTTAACGTAACAATTTTCAATTACAACAACAACAGAAACAACAATTAGCATTTAGTAACAAATAACAGCCAGAATATTATATGACCAAATGTATGAAAACATGAATGAATAATTCAATTTCTCACAAAATAGCTACGTGTTAACGTATTCCTAGTAGATCTACTTTCGCTTAGAATGAAATTAGGGGAGATGTCCTCTGACCAATCACTTGCTCTATTTTCGCCTTTAAATATTTCTGGAAGTGGAAAATTGTATTTCCTTCGAAAATTGTGCAAGCATTTATAATGGCTCCAGCGGATATAAGCTTCACAATTAGGCCGCGATCTTGGGAAAGTCAGCAAAAAATATTTTTCAAAATCTCGTTTAGATGCTCTATAGAATTTCTTGCCTCACTGTGGCAATCATTATATGCCCGCAGGCTTTCATTTTCCACATTTCTGTATGAGGTCATTAGCCTAGGCTGTAGGGGATACCCTGAATCGCCAATGAGCCAACCATTTGGATTATGTCTATAGTATTGGTTGTGTAGCTTGGCTTTTATTTTGCTGTTCTCACAAATATAGGCGTTATTCGCGCCTCCTCCATATCGTACGAAATATTCCAAAATGGCCAGATCGTGGTCACAACAAAATTTGCACATGTTTTAAAAAACTCCTTCCGGTTAATGTAGGCGTATACTACGCTTGTTGGCGGCTTTTTAATTTTGACGTGTGCGTAATCAGTGGCTCTGATTGCACCTTGAAAACTTGTAGTCGTGAAGCGAGCTTCCGGGATCTGGAAAGGATCCGTGGAATCTTCCAAATACCGCCTTCGAATCCGAAGCATGTTTCTCCGGTCACGTTGGATTGCACACATTAGCAAATACGTTTCACTCATCTATATATTTTGGAAAAAGTTACGATTTTTCGTTATATATGTTTATAATTTGCCTTACCTTTTTTAAATGATTTTTATTTTATTTTCTCTATACTATATTTTTATATTATGCTTCTGTATTTCATCATATTATAATTTGGTAATATTGTATTTTTTATTGTTCTTCACTGTTTTATTCTGAAAAGCATTTTTAAGAAAGCAGTTCGTTCAATTTCTTGCATGCTCATTATCTATTAATGATTCATTGCCAAATCATAACAGCTTATTTTCGATTTCCTCCTACAGAAACACTAAATTGTTCACAATCGAAAAAATTCAGCCGTATCGAAGTGACAAAAAGAAAATATAACAGTTTTTCGATCGAGTTATAGAAACGAGCTACTGGAAAAGAAATGAGTTTGTAACCTTAGGTGAGATAATTAATATTTTCCAAAATTTTCACAAGAGTATTTGTTTCCTTCCAAAACTTCCAAAATAGAAAAAAATTAAAGTTACAAAGTGCAAATTGAATTGAAAATAGGTGGAAACTTTAAGTTAGGTATGTGTATTTGTAACTGAATATAACTCATATCAAGACAAAATATATTCCTTTAATTTTCATAGAAATATGTGGAAAACTGCTTTGGAAGAGGCGGAGCGGCTAAGTGATTTCCGCAGCGACTACGTTCCCAGTTCTCCCAGTTCTACCGGCGGAAGTAACAGTTCACCACCTTTTTATGATCTGTGAAGTAGCATATTAAAAGGAAAACACTATGAGGAAGATATAGTTTCACGAATTTCGAGATCTCTCCGTCAGAAGAATAATATCTCATAAGGAAACAAAACAGCACAAAATCAACGCGTCCAAATGTTGCCACCACGCGCCACAAGGAATTACAAAAGCAAAACAAACCGTTGGAGACTTAAACCTAAATTATTGTATTTTGTTATTAACGAAAATGTAACAACTTTCACATGGCATTATAAATTAAGTAAAATTACTTGAATTTCTCCTAACCAAGCAAGGATTTTGGCTATCTATCCTTTTAGCGACACTAATATTATAAAACTATTGCTAGGGATGTCACTAAGTCACTCTTTTGTCCCTGAAGAGGATTGGTTTTTAGTTCTATACCACTTTCCGGCTTCACACGAACTTAAGTTAATAATCCTAACGTTAAAAACCCGTTTACAAAATATCCCCGATTGCTCTGGCTAAAGCCCCTTCTTCCCACTCTTCCCACCAGGTGAACCACCACCTTCTTTCCTTTCCCACTCCATGAAGAAAATAAAGCTACACCGAATCTCCAAATCTGTTTTAAATTAAATTAAATGCAATCTATATTAATCCAATTAAATGTGTAGATGTTAATAATATGTCTATAATTGTTTGTTGGCTTTTCGCTTAGGCAACTTCGTTTGCTAGGGGTTCAATCTTTTGAACAACTTCTCCGAAATGATCATATTCACCAGCTTGGTGAATTCTTTAACGGTTTCCTCCAATGGTACCAATTTGCCGTCATGACTAGTGAAAACTATTATTTTGAAAGGTTGAGAGATTTGTTATAAAACAATTAGTTAGGAGGCCAATATGCACCGTTTTTGCATTTTTTTTCGTTTCTCACTACAAATTCCTTATACGAGAAATTTTGACATTTAAGGTGAAAAACTTTTCGTATGAAAAATTTACAAACTTAGTTATCTCCATTCTTTCTAGTATTTCCATTGAAAGCAATGCTCTGATAGAAACTTCTTACCAAAAACAAGTTACAGACTCATTTTGGGTAAGGAGATTCCGATTCGCAGCGTTTCACTATCAATTCAACCGCTTCACATCAGAATTTCCCACCGGTGAGAGTTAAAGAACATGAGCACAGAATGCACCTGAAATCTCTCAAAAAAATTATCTGACAACACGATGTCAAATATAATAATATCCGCTAAATCAAATGATAATGACAAAACTAATTTCAATTAAAAACTAAATTTAGCTGAGAAATTTTGCACTCAAATGAAAATCATTAATAATTATTTTGGAACTAGGGGTAAAGATTTAACTTACCGCACGTTTTGTACAGACAATTTTGGCGACAAAGTCATCCGACAAACTATGAATTTAGACCAAAATCATTATAAATATGGGTGTGGCCCTAATCAGCTTGTTTTCATTTTAAACATCAAATAGTCTTGGGAAGTGAAAAAGATTTGTGCAAAATTTCATGAAGATGAGTTTATTTGTTCTCTATGTTATGTATCTCTATCCGTTACTCGCCTTCTTGTTCCTGAATCGGTGCTATTTACAGAGAGATCGACAGAGGGATGGCCAGGAAACAATCAAATAAGGGCCAAAATAAAGCATTACAAACAAAAACAGTGTTTTTTCTCCCTATTTCCTTCGGGTGCACCGTACAAAAGTAGTAATTAAATAAAATATGGATCGTAATGACGTCGGTACTGCAGCAGTCTCAACTTACTCATATCAGAACAATCTATGTTTAATTATGGTTTTCCCATATTTGGTAATTTTATACAATTAGTAAGTAAGCGACGATGCGATGGGATCGTAGTTGAAGAAGCTATGCAATTTTATTCATTGTAGTGATGGACTTTTCGGCGTGGACACTGCGGAAGGTTGGGCCAGAGGGACAGATAGGGCTATCAGATTTTTACCAATATATTACATGGTAATTAATTCGTAACTCATTAAAAATAATAATGTATTCGTTTAATCTCCGTTCAAACGAGACAAGTTCCAGAAACAACAATGACAGTGAAAAAACCAATAACAATGTCAACGACAAGAAGTTCTTTTATACGCTACAGCCGAAGGTGAAAGGGTAAATTAAATTAGGGCAGCGTATAACAAATATATCTATTTTAATTGGGTATCATTTCCTCAATCGACTGCTTTTGAAAATTACCTTTACAGCAGGATAGAGTGTCCTCATGGAATACCTGTCGAATTCCTATAATACCTATAACCTCTCGAATATTACCTACAATAAAAAGAAATGAGAAAAGTAAGAGCGCTAATTTCGGCTTCTGGGAAGCTCGTATATCTCACACTGCACGCCAGTTTTCGTGTCATGATCATTTTTGTAAATTGGATTCTGTGAATATTTGCAACTCTGAAAATGTATTTGAGTTTCCGACTTTGACGTCTGTATGCTAAAAAATTCAGCTTCTAAAACGTACAATAATAATTTTTTAATTATTTTAGTTTTTCCATTAATGTTTTTATTTTATCCTTAAATATGGCAATACACTTTGATTCATTATTGAAAAATAAAAAAAATTAATTCAATTAATTATTATTCTATTTCTCTTTGATTTGGTAAGAATTAAGCGCATACATTTATTATTTTGAGAAAATTCATTTGAGAGTTATCCCGTGGTAATTGACAGTAACAAGCTTAATTGAAGCCATAACAAAAGGGAACAAAAATCGTTGTATAATAAACGTCCTAAAAACGCGAACATAATAAACATAAAAACGCATAATAAAAGAGATCATATTGCTGTCAATAATTGTCATTTGAAATTGTATTAAATCCATTAATTGTATCAAAACAATACTACAATCCACATCAATATTACCACCACATTTGTTTGATGTGTCCGAAAATCGAAATTGATATTCACCCTGTATTGCGCCCATCTCGAACTTACTGCTCAGTACAGACATTATCAACACCACCACCACGGTCAACACCCATTGGGGTCACAAAAACACATCTGCCACCCCATACTTGTTACAAACATTACCACCAACGTATCAATGTAACGAAGTAGACTACATTAAGAGCAAGGTCAAAAGGTAAAAAGGTTTGAAGAAAATTAATGACAGCATAAATTTCGGCAGTTTTTTAAAAAGCACATTTGAAGCAAATTTTTTCTTATAAAACAGTGTTTCTATTTCTCCCCGATGGGACACTAAGAGTCTTGGGGCGTTAACAAACACAATCCATTTTATAGCACTTCAATGAAATTAACCAATATTTTACAATAATTTCATTTTTAAAAAAGTCAATAAAAACTTTCTTATGAAAAAAAATCAATAATTTTTTTTCTCGCTTCATAATCATTCCCGTACTTTTTAGAAAAAATTCCAATCAGTTTATTTTCATTATTTCCCAAATTACCGAGATAACTTGACTAAATTTTTAAAATGTTTCAAGCATTGATATTCGGGCCTTATAAAGATCCATAAAACACATCGTCACATATTTTAACTAGTATTTTACTACATCGTATAAATTAGTTTTCTCGAAAAAGGTCTCGGAAAGCGAAAGTGCCCCCTAAAAATTTATATTTTGTTGCACATTATACAGGTTTTACACTAAGCGTACAACAAAATTTCATGAAAGAAATATACAAATATTTAACTATGTGTATTTGTAATAATAGTGACAAAATAAATATATTTCATAAAACAAATAGGGTGAAATATTTAACAATTCAATTTTGATTTTCATAATAACCAGTATTCATAATATTTTTTCATTTTGATATAATCATATTTTCATATTGTTTTTATGTTCACCTGAATGTGACAATATTTATTAGGACTGTGTTGACAACTGCATCCAACCTTTTGTACACTGTGTTTTACAGGAGTTTGTAGTTACACAAATAAAAGAATTATTTGTTAAAAACATATTTAGGCTACTACGGTTCTAAAATCATTGTCAATCGTGTTGGTATTTATGTTACATAAATTTGTTTTGAGAGTGGTCTAGTAGAATTTGAAATTTTTGGAAACAACGTATCGAAACAATTTCACATTTTCACAAGCTAGCGCTGGTCCGGCTGGGAAATATCTCTTACCTCTCCCTATTTTGTTCGTATGACATTTACACAACATATTGTGCCTTTTATATGCAAATCAGAATTTCTACAGTTTTCAATACTTTTTACATAGTTTTTGGAACTAAATATAGTTATTATTTGTTTTATTTTACACTTTTTTCAAATGATATGACGCTACGCCAAACTTTACTATAAGATACCTAACTCGTAAACAATCTTCCTACACGAATTTATAAGGAACCTACCAACCCTGTAAGAAGATAGGGGTGTCTTCATACTGGCATTGCTACATCAGTTTTGTTCAGTTAGGCAGAACTATTCTTAAATGATTTCATATAAATAAAAGATTTATTGAGTAAGTTTATTTCTTATACTTTCAGTTTGCAATTCATAATATTTGCTTGTTTTTTTAAGATTCATAATCCGTCAAAATTTTCCCAATCGGATTTATTTTTATTTTGCCTTTGTTTTTATTGTTAATCGATTTTTTTTAATAAGCCTATTTATAACCTATTTTCGTGATCAGGCTGTTTATTTTTCGGAAATTTACTTCAATTCCCTACGATTTAATAACATTAATAATAAGTATCACACGAAAATCATACAAATAATGAACTTCACTCTTTCCGTTGAGAACAACTCGTTAACCACATTATTTGATTACTATCTCTCCAGCAGCCAATATTAACTCTGCAATGCATAGGTACATGTAAACGTATGTTTAACTAGACATTTTTATATATGTATTTACGGCACGAATATTAAACAAATATAGATACGTAAATACGACCATAACCCAGTGCAGTTCCCTTCTTTCCATCAGTCGATAAGACCTCCAGTATATCTTTGAATATATTATATATAGCATAATTTTTTTACATTGAAACAATTTACATGGGATTTTTTGTCCGTTAAACAGTTAGAGTCACAACATTAATGATATGTTTGATGTATTGCTATGACATTTAACGACAGTAATTTCGTTTTAATTCTCATGTGCTCCGATTAAACTAAAATTAGACGCGCAACGATGATAGACATTTTTGAGATTATATATATATATATATATATATATATATATATATATATATATATATATATATATATATATATATATATATATATATATATATATATATATATATATATATATATATATATATATATATATATATATATATATATATATATATATATATATATATATATATATATATATATATATATATATATATATATATATATATATATATATATATATATATATATATATATATATATATATATATATATATATATATATATATATATATATATATATATATATATATATATATATATATATATATATATATATATATATATATATATATATATATATATATATATATATATATATATATATATATATATATATATATATATATATATATATATATATATATATATATATATATATATATATATATATATATATATATATATATATATATATATATATATATATATATATATATATATATATATATATATATATATATATATATATATATATATATATATATATATATATATATATATATATATATATATATATATATATATATATATATATATATATATATATATATATATATGCGTGGAGAGATTTGTGTTTACAGCATTCATTGCGCAATACTTACTCTAATTATTGTTACAATAATAGACAGCGTAGCATAGGAAGACGTCAATACCTGCATATGGCATTTTAGCTATATATGTTATATGTATTTATATCTGTATATAAATGGTTCATTTGTTTATTTGCTGTGCATATGAAATGCCTTAATCTACGCACAAAACACATATCGGACGTACAAAGCTTAAATTTATTATATTATGTATTTTGATATACGTACGTATGTATTCATATTCAATGGATCGATGGAGACTGGAAGAAAAAATATCATTAAGTAAATGACAACCACCAATTTATGCCTGGCTGAATCTTATATATGCAATACCCGTAAAATTGGTGGCCCACGTCTATCTTTGGGAGTTACGATTATCGTATATTGTAAATCTAAAAGTCAATGTTAACTTCGTATTTGCTGTATGTTCTACGGGTATATGAAAATCATATCGCCTCGAAATAGTAATCGTGCTACTGGTCCCACTAGGGCCATTTATAAATTAAATGAGCCTAGAAAGTCAGACCGATTTTATAAAAAATTGGATATCTCTAGTTTTACCTACGAGAGACATGTCGGTATGACATATGTGACGACGACGAGATGTCAGTAGTTTCCCCGACAGTAGATAGACGTATAGGCAAACAGACGGACATATATGGGATAGATAGGTCAGATAGATAGCAGACGTATATACAGATAGTGGGGCAGACAGACAGACAGACAGCAGACAGACGGATGGACAGAAAAAGAAAACAGACTACTGCGCTGACAGACAGATAGAAAAACAGGCAGGCAGACTGACAGACAGAAAGGGAGACATGCAGAGAGAGAGAGAAAGAACGAGGAAGACAGACAGACAGAGCGACAAGCTTTCATACAGACAGACAAACTTGCATACAGATAGATAGACATGTAGGCAGACAGACAAATAGACAAGCAGGCACCAAAACGCCAGAGAGACAGACAGACACATTGGCCGACCGCCATAGAAAGAGAGAAAAATAAGAGAGAGACAGATGCACAACCAGAGATACATTCACACAGAAAGACAAACCGATAGATAGAGCCAGACAGAAACACAGAGAAGAGAAACAGCCAGAGAGAAAGACACAGAAGAGAGACATACATGTAGCCGGCCAGTCCGGCAAACGGGCTGTTAGACAAACAGACAGACCGACAAACAGACAGATGGACAGACAGATATAAAGACAAGAACGCGGATAGGCAAACAGACACACACAAACATTTACCGAGACAGACAGAGAGACAGGCACATAGATTGAGAGACTGACAGACATGCAGAGAACGAGCAAATATCCAGACAGACGAACAGATAGAGAGACGGGCAGGCAGACAGAGAGACATACAGACAGACAATCACACGGACAGTTGGCAGTTCCTTGGCAGAATAGAAGTGGGAATCCGTGATGTATCTGCGTATCTGATAGCAGTTAGATGGACAGACAGAGAGGCATGGAGATAGGCGGGGACAGACGAATAGACAGACGTAAACACAGATAGTCAGGCAGACAAGTAAACAAGTAGGCGGATAATCAGACGGACGGCTAGATGGACAAGCAGATAGGTAGATAGATAAGCAGATAGATAGATAAGTAGACAAACAAAGAGATAGACACAGACGGATACAGACAGACAGATGAGAGACAGCTAGACAGACAACGATTCAAAGAGAGAGAGAAAGACAGACAGACTAACCGATAGCTAGACAGAAGGTCAGTACGAAGGTCAGGAAACCAGACACAACAGACAAAGAAATATACAGCCAGATACACCTGACAGACAGGCATACAGAT
>OZ016501.1:34466226-34479160 GCA_963966595.1 Physocephala rufipes | reverse complement strand
ATATATATATTATATATATATATATATATATATATATATATATATATATATATATATATATATATATATATATATATATATATATATATATATATATATATATATATATATATATATATATATATATATATATATATATATATATATATATATATATATATATATATATATATATATATATATATATATATATATATATATATATATATATATATATATATATATATATATATATATATATATATATATATATATATATATATATATATATATATATATATATATATATATATATATATATATATATATATATATATATATATATATATATATATATATATATATATATATATATATATATATATATATATATATATATATATATATATATATATATATATATATATATATATATATATATATATATATATATATATATATATATATATATATATATATATATATATATATATATATATATATATATATATATATATATATATATATATATATATATATATATATATATATATATATATATATATATATATATATATATATATATATATATATATATATATATATATATATATATATATATATATATATATATATATATATATATATATATATATATATATATATATATATATATATATATATATATATATATATATATATATATATATATATATATATATATATATATATATATATATATATATATATATATATATATATATATATATATATATATATATATATATATATATATATATATATATATATATATATATATATATATATATATATATATATATATAATTGATTGGTCCTCTAACTAGACCCGTGACCTGATACCTGGACCTGGTGTGTCCTCTAAATTGACAATTAAATAAGAGTTTCACGTCTTTTCCTAAATGGCACAGCTATTCGTCAAAAACTTTTCCATGGACTTCTATTTTACCAGCATTATCGTTAGCTTGTTCAGATTAAAGATTTATCTAGCAAATGCTTTTTATATATATTATTAATATGTTTCCGAGAATATCAATAACTTTCACTAATTTCAATTGCACAAAGTTTTTAATCACACAGTGTCATAATTTTTCGTTTCTCTTTGAGTTTCATGTATTCCCGATATCGAGAAAGCAATCAATTATATATATTTAAGGCTTGATTAAAGCAATCTAAGGAATCTAAAGAATTTGTTTACTCCTAACCGTAAATTATCGCCAGAGTGTTGGCAGAAAATAATTCCCTGGCCTTTTGTCCAACACCCTCCTCAACATTTCTTCAAAATTATTAATCCTTCGAGCACTCTTCAAGCACTTTCACCGACAGGTACTTTTCATCTCTGTTCATTTCCATAAATGGCTGTTCACTGACGATGACTAATGCACAGTGAGGGCTGGTGAGATGTAAATTGCTTCTGTACTGTTTGGACGCTTCTTTTGTTTGCAGTCATTTTAAACGCGCTCACCTGTTGTGCCTGTCCGAAGCGTTTATCCTAGACTGATGGCTGAAGGCTGGTCTTGGAAAAGCAGTTGGCAGCCAGAGCTGCAGCTTTTGGAGCCCTGTAATTTAGCTGAAACTTATATGCCGCCGCTAGGCGGGGCGAAAACGGTAAAAACGTTGAGGTCAGCGTCACTGCCAACGTCGCCTGCGGCTGTAAAGGCTCTCACGCACATTTGTTCCAAGATCTAAGAAATCACAAGAGAAAAAGTTCAAAATTCCAGTATTTTCGCTGGAGAGGGAGAAAGTTTAAGAGAGAGAAAACTTTTTTGGGTAAAGCTCATTTTTTACTTCCTTATACGTTGGCAGAACTGCAACAGTTATAGTTTTCTAGGCTACATGAGCAACAATTTTTATATGTATCCCGTGGGTCACGAACAGCTTTCCTTTCATTTCTCTTCACTAGCCCTCGTTCTCAAAGATTCTTGCCTTGTTATGACCATTCAAATGAAGAGCACTCAGCATTCTATTTAGTGTTTTACGATAACAAATATTAAGGGCGCATTTGACATATGCTCGGATCCGTCCTGAAGCAACAAGTGTCTTGCTCGGCTTTTTTATTTCATTTTATTTCAAATGTTAGCTAACTTCTTTCCCTAAGACCTGTCTTTGATTCATTCATGAAACAGAAATTTCAACCTCTTTTATTCATTAAAAAACATTAAAATTTACTTCTTTTCATTCAATTATTATTCCATTCGAATTTTATTATATATAATTGCTGCAATGTAATAATATTATTTGCAAAATATTTGCAAAACAATATCCGAAAGGATATAAAGTGAAATCATTATATAGCGATAAATCGATGTGATAAACTACAAATAGTTTCTTGCATACCCATAAATACCAACGCAAGCGCAGAAAATATACATTGGAAAATACATCCATATACAAACACAAATATAAAATTCCTATTCGATTTACTTTTAGTTATGTAAAAATGAATAAAAATGAAAGAACGGATAGTCCCGTTAGGCCAATCCGGTCCCCCTTGAACCGTTTGGACAATATTATATTGGCCGCTCACTTTATGGTAGCACGGCATAAATGGAATTGGAAACTAAACGAACACAAATGGTTTTCCAATTGGAGCGGCTCAGTGCAAAAAAGTAATGAAACAAGGTGTGTGAGAAGTATTTATTAATGAACTAATTATTAATGAAGTTCGCAAATATTTTTTTTTCTTTTAATGGCTCTTGTGTGCTATTATGGAACATTATGGACATCGTTCAAATGTCCACCGCGGCTTTTCATGGTGGCACGGACACTAGTGGTCCAATTTTCAATAACTCGGCTGCACAGATCCGTCTGAATTTGAGCTGTGAATTGGACTATATAGATCTCTGTCGATCGGTGAATCGGATCGATCGATTTCGGCTTATGGGTATAGACCCGCGGCTTCAGGAATCCGCACAAGAAAAAGCCCAGCCAAGCCAAATCGCAATGATATTAACAGCTCAAGTCGCTTACACAGGATGTCGATCATGGTGCCCGTAGTGTCGTACGCAGCGTCGTCTTGCTATAGTCACATGTCGTCTATATTAATATCGTCCAAATTGGGCCAAAAGAAGTATATTATCATCGTTCTGTAGCGCAAGCTGTTCAAAGTGATGGCCTCACCAACATGATTTTCAAAAAAATACGAAACAATGACCCCGCCGGCCAAAAACCCGCACTAAGCGTAACTATTTGTGGATGCACTCCCACTACAAAAATATCATGTGGGTTGGAGACGTACTTACGACAATAATACTTGTTCGCGCAATCATTTATCTACAAATACGCCCCATTGCTGAAGATTATATATCAGCCAAGGTTGAGGTCCTTCCAAACGCTACGAAGCCCCGTCAACGAACGTCGACTTTGGAGGACTATGTCCGCCATAAAGCAGCGCAAAGTTTGCACTAACGGACACTAATTTTGATAATTAAATTCTACCTTTTGGACGTGTTGCTGAATCGTGTAGCTCACCACCGTGATTTGGCATCACTGACTAATAAATAAACAAAATATTAGGAAAACCCTGTCAAAACAACATAATCGTTACGGGCTGCGAATATCAACCCGGTGCAAAGCCCTTTACATCCAATCACCGCGTGGTAAATATAAAACCTCTAATTAAACTTTCGTTATCTATTTCTCATTTTTATATTCGCTCTTTAATTTATTCTATTGGTATTCATATTATATTACCTAACCGTATTAGAATTATTTACTTTACCATACAAAATTATATTAAAATAGAGTGTATGGCAGTGCAATTTTCAACCGTCTTGGGCGTGATAGAAAAATGTATTAAAAGACTAGAAATGGAATATCGATCAGTTTTTGTGAAAAAATTGCCAAAATTTGTCCATCTCAGAGGGATCTCGAAATCCTCGGCCCAATACCTCGTTGACGATGCTTTTGGCACTGACTACATAGTTCAGCTCGGATGGTGTTGGTATTCTTCTTCACGTTTATTTTTTATAACAGTACGTTTAATTTTCTTACTTTTTATAAAATAATTCAAATTTACAATTATTCCGTCATATTACTAGCTGCTAATGTAAATCCAAATCATACTACTGGTACAATTCAATTATACACTTATTATTCCTAGAGCCATCTAAATTATACAATAATTTATTGCGGAATTCAATTATGCAATTAAGACCTGATTAGTCTGACGTGTTGGTAGGTTTTGTTAGGTGGAAGCTGTCAAAAAGCCTATCTACCTTATGGGATCCTGTGTATTTGATTATACGAACGTGCACGCAGTAAAGAAGAAGAAGAATATCAAATTAATTTTGATATTTTCGCGTTTCGCAAACGAGTTCCACGTTTGGAAGCCAAAAAATCAGACCCACGGTTGCTTATATCGACATTATTTATTATTAAAAGTACGGGGAATGGCCACTTGGTTGTACGGCTTTTTATATTTCCGGGGATTTGTTAAGGTTTGACTTCAGTTGCTTTGTGATTTTGTTGAAGTGAGGTTATGTTACTGCGTGCTTAAAAGTTGTTTTTTCTCTAACTTATCATTTGAGAAGGCTTCTCCAAATAGGGTCTGATTAAAGACAGCAACATATCATACACCGGACGCGTCATTCTCGTATGTATAAAAAATTGATCTTCATCACCACACTTTATTCTCATGAATACCCTTCTAAAGTATCCATGGACCACACGATTAGTATCTATAGGGCGGAAGCGCCATCGCCTTCTTGCTCTACGATTGAGCCACTTAGAGCAGAGAGTAACAAATAATAAAAATTCCAAGTCCTCCATTTCTTCTTCCATTAAACGATCCATTTTAATTCCAAAACCTTTATAGAATCGCAAATAAAATTGAATTGCGTTGAGACAGCTGTTTGTGTAACAACAACAATGTTAAAGAAGAGGCTGTATAAATTCTATAAACCTTGTTTTAATTGTTAAAAAATTAAGTCGAAGGAAATAATTTATTTTGTACCTTTTTAAATATTATTAATGTTAAAAATAATTGCATTATTTCCACAACAAATGTAATTTAATATATGTATATAATTAAAAGCCTTTAAAATTTATGCAAATAATTTTTGGAAATAAGAATTATACACAGCCCTAATAATTCCCAATTTTAAACAGTCTGGCAGCGTCTTGTACTGCATTTCGACAATATGCTCAAACAACTTCCACGTAACAAAACGTACCAACACGTCAGACTAATCAGGCCTTTACTCTCACCAGTATAATTTTGTGCAAAAATTCAAATTCGTATGCTAAGACAGAAAATTGAGTAATCGGGGGTTCTAAAACGGGTAAACAGAAATTAGTATAGATCGGAATTTGTTTCAGCAGGCAAACCCAAAAAGCGTTTGGTTGCTGAACCAGTGCCGAATTATATTCTTCCTATTTAGCGTAAAAACAAATGCTGGATAATTTGCTTTTCACAACGGGGAGGTATTCTATCTTTGTTTGAAACAACAACAATACCAAGGTGATAGTAATTAGCTATTCAGAAATTCTTCTGATGTCAGGTTGACAAGAAATTATTTGTAACGATTGTTGAGTCATTACACGTATTTCTTTCTTAAATAATAAATAAATTATAAATTAATTTAAATAAATTTTAAATTATAAAATATATAAATAAATTATTATTTATAAAATATATAAATAAATTATTAATAAGTAAACTTATTTTTTTTAACAAAAGAGCAGTTTATTTGATATTCTCGTGGTTTTTACTGAAACCCGTAAGAATCCCAAAAATAGCAATATATTTAACTTCATTATTAATCAGAAATCAGTATTTAACCGTTGTTAATGGTCATCTTTGAGAACTAGTGATTTCAGTAAGGAGTGAAGTCGAAGCTATCCGAAATTGGAAAAAGATTGGTTGGAAGGCACAGGCGAAACACCGTATAAGAAATTCTGTTAGCAGCGAAGTTGTCAACATACTAAGAATTATAATCCATGCATTGGCCAAAGGCTTATGTTAAGGCTTGGTATCCAAAGCGAAATCAAAATTTGATTCACTGAGGCTTGGAATTCTTACATGGCCAAAGGCTGCCACATACAGAAAACTTGCACATAATGATATTGTTAACACACGAAGCCAGAATTTTCTTAGTAGGACGTAATATTTCTCATTGCTTCCGAAAGCACGCACAAAAAGTTGTCACGGAGCGGAAAAATATTAATTTAGTACTAACAGGCTATAAGAGGATTTTTAGGAGTTCTTTAACTATTTCTATATGTTATTTGAAATAATAAAAAATTGAATGTAAAGTAACATGTAGTATATTTTTCTTGAGCTTCGATTTGTTTTTCCCATAACTCTAAAGCATACGTCGTCTCGTGATTCCGTCTCCGGGGATTTTGCTGTTCAGGCTTTTCGTACCAATTATAACAGTCCAGCTTAATTAAAAGTTTTCTAAAACTAAAAATTATATTAGTAAAATGCAACTGAAAGCCCTTCCATTCAATATTCCACTACAACATCTCCTGATCAGCAAAACACATTTTAAAATTTCTTTTATACCCAACAATGTATCTTTCCACCACATAGTACGAAGATGACACGATCGATAACGTGGAAATTAGCGTATACCATTTGAAAGATAACAGGTAATATATTTATAAATCTAAAGCAGCACCTAATTCAATTCTGGAGTAATTGCATTAAAATTTACCGAAAAAATGTTGTTAATTACAAATCTGTTTCAAACCCTTAAAATTCACGTATATAATATAAAAATATCGTTAAAGACTTAGGGGTAATAAATACTAAGTATCTATTGCCATTTACTAATTAACAAAAGACAAAATGACGAAGCAGCTACAGTTGAGTAGTAGTTTCTGCATAAAAATAGAGGTTTTGTGCTGCATACAAGTATGCGCCAACTTCTGTATCTACGACGTCGAAATCATCTTTATTCTTACGCATGCTCACTATCATTTCAATAGCGAAGTTTAGTAGTAATCAACAGACCCACCCACAAGAAATTTTTTCCTTCCAACTGATTACACATCGGTATTTAGTAGTAATCGGTAAACGCTCACCAAGGATGAAAATCCTTTTTGGCTGATGGATGATATTTAATTTTTCACCTTTGTCGAATAACATATATCGCCCACGTGTAATAAATTTTTTTTCTCCGCGAATGAATATCGATCGGAAAGAAAAAAGTTTTTAATTTCTCAATATTTTGAAAGCCGGATATGAAAAATCTACGATTTTTGGCGAACAGCTAAAGCGAGGGATAAAAACACTTCAGGAATCATTGAAGGTGAAATAAGTAAAAACGCTAATTTCTTCCCGACCGAAGATTATATATCCTACACCCGCGATTGAAATTTATTGTCTAAGCCAAATAATCAGTGGACAGTGTACGTCCCTTTTAATATTATATTTAGGGTAACTTAATTAATTTTGATCTACTAACTAATATTGAACACAACCTTTGTGAAAAAAGTCCACACATGGTAAAGGGGGTCTGTCCCTCCCGTTCATTGTGGGGTGATAAAACATCTCGTCTATAAAATTCCAACTTAAAAACTTATATACAAACCACAAATGGTCCGAAAAATGAATCCTATTATTTGCTATTTGCTTCTCGTTAAGAATATTACAGGCCCAACTTGCAATTTTGAGTCTCATTTTTCTAGAGAGAACCAACGATTTATAAAATATAATAAAATCCTCTAAACAAAATTGAAAGTGAAACTCGCTGGCCTTCGGGTGATGGATTACATGACTTGCCGGCCTTCGGGTCGTGGGTTGTATGTTTTGAGTTTGATTGAAAAGCAGAGTTCGTAAATCCAGAAAAAGTAGTGGGTTGTTGTTTTTGTCCTGTTTTTCCCTGAAGTTAACCCGGAATGTACGTTGTTCACCACCATTCGTGTTTCTTTGGATGCTTACCGCGGTAACAAGTATTGTTTGGTACCGCCGCCATGGAAACCGTCAGGTTTCTTCTACTTCGCACACACGTTATTCGCGATGCACCATATTAACTTTCACGCGCATTGCCACACATAGATTAATCAATTTGCGCTAAGTTTTATATCCACGTATTTATTGCGGTGCACCACGTATAATTTCAATGTATTCATCGCTGTTGGCTACGTCAATTTCACACATAGTTTGCGCTTTACGCAAAAGTTTTACGCCACGTTTTACATCCGCGTATTCATCGCTGTGCGCCATGTATCGTTTCAACGTACTTATAGCTGTGCGCTACATCAATTTCCACACGCATTGCCACACATAGATTCAGCGTTGTGCATCGCAATATCATTTCAGCAATTTCATCGCCTTGTGTCATATCTTATTATATCACCGTATGCCATACTCTATCGCTCCGTAATCGCCGAACACTGCACCTCGATACGACTTAAGGTCCAATTAGTCAAAACGTATCATAACGTATCGTAACATACTTAGAAAAGTGCGATTAGTTAAAACGTTACAGCTGATTGCGAGTCATAAGGAACGCGACTTAAAAATGGCAGGAAACAGAAAACTAAAATTGTTTTTAATTAGAAAAATAAAATTGTTTTTAATTAAAATTGTTTTTAATTGTTTAATATTTTAATTGGGATTAAAATTAAAGCAAGGAAGAACCCGAAAGTAAAAGTGTGCCCAATTAATAGAGATTGGGCTAAATATGGCTACCATCAAAGAATTTTTAGAAATATTAAACGTCAAGTGGAAGACGGCCTTTGGAGAGCAGATTTAAGAGGTCTGGGTGGACCACTTAGGTCCATATCAACTGCGATCCGCAGAGGCATGCATTGGTGACGCAACCTCGCGATGTTTTAGCAAATCATCTGGCTACAAATGGAGCTATTAATGCTCAACATTTGCATATCTCCCGTCGGATTTAGGAGTTATAGCCTTGTATGTGTAGAATTTTTGTCCCCAAATCATTGAAACTATACGAAAAACCGCGGCAGCGTAAAGTTATCAAAAAAATTTGATAATGTCACACTCAAGGTTCGTGTCTAGGGTGGATTTATTTGTAGTTTAATTTTTAAAAACGTCATTGCATGCATTGCATTGCATTTCTGCATAATATCAAAAGTGCAAATAGATATTTATTGGTACCTTCCGATTTCACCACCGTTTGCAAATTTCCCTTTCCGTAAACCCAAAGAACAAAATGATACATTCACAAAAACTGTATTTTTAATGAAGTTACTTAAGTGAAACGCCTGTTGCAAATGCAATAATGACCACTCTTGAAACTGGGCATCTTAGATTAAGAGAACATGCATGGCAGAATCATATTTTGCTGCTTGAGAGCTGATAAAGCTATACGGTGCAGTTTTGTAAAACCTTGAATTTATGTTTGTTTTCAGCGCAAAATTCTAAAAAATTTTGTCATGCCGTAAAAACGAACGGGGACGTGAAAAAACAATAATCGGAAAAACACCCCTGGGCATTTATCTAGACTTTATAATACAGGTCAACTTTTCCATTTTGGCCGCGAAATGGCCAAGAAAATGTTCCCTAAAGGACCCAACAGAATTTTTTTTTGTCCGACATTGACTGGATCATTGCCACCTGACCGTAATTTATTGAGTTTTTCTGATTGATATATCTATTGACCAATATTGTTCAAGAGTGATACCGTACGTTATAAGCAAAAATCCTAGGGAATACAACGCTATAGTCTGGTACCCGATTCGCTTATTCGCTTCAATTCTGCGACCTTTTATATTGAAATTTGCATTTTGACCGAAAATTGTGGAAAAAGTTGTATGACCCTGTAAAAACCGAATGGGGGTAAGAAAAAGAAAAATATGGAGAAACACCCCTGGGTATTTTTCCAGACCTTATAACGCAGGTAGATTTTTTTCATTTTGGCCGAAAATGGCCAAGAAAATTTTCCCTAAAATGCCTTAAAAATTTTTTTGGCCCAAAAATTAAAAACATTTTAAGAAAATCCATATACGCTTTTGAGATACTGAAAAAATTTATTTTTTAATTGTTTCCTTTTAATATATCTGAAATTTTTAAATGAAATTTGGTAATAGTCCGCAAAATAATCAAGTATGCAGTGACTTTTTTGAAGTTTCTTTGCAGCGCAATTTTAAGGTAAATTGCAAATACGAACGAAACTGTTGCTATGATGACTAGATGCTTTTATAGATTATAATAGTGTACATTTTTCATTGTTTCAATGAAAATTTTTAAAGCCGCTTAGTTTTGTGCGAATTGCGAAGACTTAACAAACATTTGTGGGAGCTAATCAAATAAAAAACCAAACGTTATAAAAGTATCAAAATTAACGAATTGTGAGTTACTAATTTTATAATTGTCAAATATTTCTGCCCTGTTTTAGAAAAGTTTTCGTTTTTAAAATATTAGATTATTTGTATTTCATTAAAATTACGTTTTGTTCATATTTTGTTGATATAATCTATCTTAAAACAAGTGAGGTTTATTGTAACAATATTAAGTCATTGCCTTTAGTTAAAAGGTAATTATTTGTTTAATTGATTTTTAGGTTAATTTATATGAACAGAGTTTTTGTAATACCATATCAACACGAATATTTTGTCCAGTGCAAACATGAAATGAATACCGTAAATAAGTTCGTAACTCTTCGCTCTTCATTTTCCCGATTAAGCAATTTCATTTTCAAAATTAAAGCAAATTGATATCTATAACCTTGTGGTATGAAATTGTACATTAAAAAATAGATTTTTTGCCGTAATAAAAAAGAAATAAGGTGAACGTAAACCGAGCAATTAAGTGTTTCATTTATATTAACTTTCGCGAAATTTCTCATTATTTTGCAAAAGAGCATAATATAGAAGCTCGCAATGATCAAAAGGTTATAGATAAAAGTAAATACTTCCCAGACAATATCGTCGAAAGCAATTATTTGCGTGCTTCATTCTCAAATACTTCAAATATTGAGGATAATATTATGAATGAATTAGATGAATAAAATTGTCTTACAGAAAATGATAATTGCCTGGAAAGTATTTTAAGTGGAAAGTCGAAATCATCCCCATTTATTTCACTCGAATTTAAAAATAAGGAAGTTTTGAATATAGTCGAAAAGGAATTTTCCATTGACGGGACTTGATTAACAAGGTTTTTCCAAAATAATGGTTTTAATAAACACGCGAGTGGAGAATTCTTTAAGGATTTAGCTTCGACGAACACCTCTGATTTTGATATTGATTTTAATTTCGTTTTAAAAATGGTAAATAGTAATTATGGGAAGTTCAGCGAAAGTGTGTTTTTACAATGTGTTTCCAATGTAGACATCGCACTTGTAAAAGGAACTATATAATTAAGGTTTTGAGAATTCCCAAAGAATTTGAAAAATGTTTAATTCGTTTGGAAATGAATGGGGGAAAATGTCATTCCACACAAAAATTAGCGCCATATATTAATAGAAGTTCCCGTGAGAAATTGAAAGGAGAGGTGAAGTTTCAATTTGCTTCAAATTGGAGACTACAAAAATTAAATGAAAATTTGTTCTGCAATGTTCTTTCCTCCGAAGACACTGTCAGGAAAATTAGATCTGAAGCTTTGAAGCAAAATGAAACTTCAGGAAAAGGAAATAATTTGCTTCTCTTGATTAAGGAAGATAAGAAAAAATCCATAGAAGAAGCAAGTTATTATATCCTATTCCCTTAAAAAAGGGGGAAAAAGGATATATTAACGTTGACACTAAGTTTGTAACGCAGTAAAGGAGCTACAATACATATAGAAAAGTATATATATTCTAACTCAGAATGATCCCTGAGTCAATTTAGCCCTGTCCGTCCATCTGTCTGTCTGTTTGTTTGTCTATATGTGGAAATCACGATTACAAGAAAACGAATGAAGCTATAATCATGAAATTAGGTGTGAATATTGCGTGTTAGGATAGGCTGGTTGATGTTGAAAATGGGACCACTTCCACGGCTACTTTTGGTATCTAATGGGAATTAATTCGTGTTTAGAGATCAATTTCTCAGCTCCGAGTACGAGCTTAAAAGTGAAATTATAAATCCGTACCTACTACTCATTTGAAAATATAATCCAAAAATAGGCGTGGTCCGCTCACTAGAGACAGAATTCGTGCAGGCGTACAGGCGTAAAAATAGAGATATTGCCATGAAATTTGACATAAATATTTCCAGTCAACACAGGCTGAGTGCTGTTGAAAATGGGTGAAATTGGACTACGGCCACGCTCACGCCTCAATTATAACTGTTTCACAAAAATGTCCGTGGCACACCCTCTGTGGGCAAAAATAACGACTACAAAAAATAAATAAAGCTATCACCATGAAATTTGGCACGAATGTTCTCTCTCATCACAGGCTGATTATAAATAATATAGTTTAAATATAAATATATAATACATTTATATAAGCCGGCGGCATTTTGTTTGAACGTTGTTATCAAGAGTTTCGGGTATAGGATATATAAGCTTCGGCCGAAGATAGCGTTCTTACTAGTTTTTAAGCTGGATTTAATAAGAGATGAGGTTATACTCATGTCTGATTTATCCATACGTAGCGCTTTTAAGATAAGCTCACACAGCTTGAAAATAGATTTAACTTCAGATATTTTACACAAAGAAAAGAATAAAAATGTCTTAATAGCAGTTGCACTTGTTAGAATTTTGAGCAGACCCTTTCCTGTCAGTAGCAGAATATCGGTTTCTAACAAATTTGGCGAGCTTTATTATTGGTTATATAAAATAAAAACTAAAGCACAAACAAATAACTGTTAGCCATTCATATACAATTTCTTTAAAGTATTAATAAGCATAGATTCATATAATTTATTTAAAGAATATATTATTATAAAGGTATTATTTTCCCTTTTGTTGGGTAAATGCCAGTCCTCCTTATATCAAAATTGCCTTCAAAATTTTCTTGATATTTTAGATCCCAATTGTGAAGACATTTTTGATTATGCATATCCAAATCAAAAT
>OZ016501.1:34441226-34458726 GCA_963966595.1 Physocephala rufipes | reverse complement strand
GTAAACTTGTTTTGAACTCTGTAATCATACAGGAAAACAAAGTTGGCTTTATCTAGGGGGTTTTCCAATAAGAGCGAGTCGGTGTTGAAATGGAATAAAACAAGCTGTGTGTGAGATATAAACAAAAATTTTTTTCACATGAAAGCACTATTATGTATGGAAAATAACATCGTTTAAATGTCCGCCGCGGCATCGCACTGTGGAAGGGATACGAGAGGTCCAATTTTCAATGACTCTGCCTCTTAGATCCGGCTGAACTTGAGTGATGTCCTGGGCTATGTTGACTTTGAGGGCATCGGTCGATTGCAGCTTATTCACATAGATCTGCGACTGCAGAAAACCCCACAAAAACAAGCCTAGCGGGCTCAAATCGCACGATCTTCGCGGCCAATTCACGTCAATTCCGCGAAAGATAACCATACCCTCAAGACGTTCATGCAGAATGTCCATCATGGCGTTCGCTGTGTGTCGCCTACGTCCATATTGCCCAATTTGGGCCAAAAAAATTGGTTATCACAGATCTATAGCGATCGCTGACGGTGATAGCCTCATCAACATCGTTTTGGAAAAAGTACTTACCAACGCCGTCGGCCCAAAATCCGCAACACACAGTAACTTTTTGTGAATGCATTACCACCTGGTGAACCTGGGGTGGCTTGGCCTCATCCTGTATGTGTCAATTTTGCTTGTTCGGATAGCCCTTCATCCAAAAATGCGCCTCGTCGCAAAGAATGATTTTTCGGCCAAAATTGGGCCGAAACGAACACTCATTTTTGATAATAAGGTTTTATCATTTGGACGTGCTGCTCAATAGTGTAATCTGCCACGAAGATTTGGCATTACTGTTTGAATAATAAACAAGAGATTCACTGGATCCAGCCAGACGACAAGATCGATACAGACTGTCAACATCGACCCGCTCTTATTGACAAACCCTTTACTTTGACTCAAAGTTACCATAAAAGTACTTGCTATAATCAAACGAATCTTACAAAAGAAAACGATAGTTCACCGTTGTATTTGTAAACATATTTACGCTTAGGAAAGTTATATCCGAAAAAATTATGTACAATTTATAATTCACAATCTGATATTCAAATGGGCCCAACTATTTAATATCATTAAATTACAATTCCGGCCTAGAATTAGACCGCGATTAGATGAAGTGTCGACCACAGGAGAACGAGCTGGGGTACAATCGTGAAATGCTTGCACGAATGTTCTTTGCTTTCATGGGTACTAAAAGTGCGCGAAATATTACTTTACAAGGATTACAGAATTTTATCTTCCGGGTTTGTATCGATCGAAGTTTTACCGTTCGGGAGTATTTATCAACCCATCTTAAACCCTGTAACACGATTTCTGAAACAGAAAAGCTGTAATTTTACGCAAGTTTTGAAAAAATTTAGTAAGCAAGACGATAAATCAAAATTAAAAAGAGACTTTAATAAATCAAAGTTTCGACAATAATTTACAATAAGTTTAAATTTCATACCGCAATAGATTCAGTCAGAAAACAAATAATAGGCCAATTTGGCCCTATTCTGGCAAATCTTTTATGTAAAAGATCTGTTATTCTGTTATGTTTTTACATACAAAATTTCTATTTGTCAAATTATCTTTTATCATAACCAAAATTCGTATTCTGTGCGGCAAAATCTTTAACAGAATCTGCTATGATCTGTAACAGAATAAAAGGCAGATTTTTCTATCTGTTATGAAAAATTTTTAAATTCTTTGACATCCGTCAATTGAATAGAATTCGTAGTAGATTTCCTGTTTGAATATGCGTTTACAGACTATCATAAAAGTTCACGATACAGAATACCACTTTTAACAAATCTGTTATGATCACGATCTGTTATGAATGCATAACAGAATTTTATAACGGAATAACAGAAAAGCCAGAATAGGGCCAATTGTTTTGGTTTTAATTTTTTAATGTTTATTAGATTAATTTTTGATGTTTAGAAATAAATCATGGAATTAATAATGGGGCAAGATGATTTACTTACTGCTGTTCTGTAGTCGCACCTGCATCACAATGAAAACGAGGTGGGACTGTGTGCCATTGTTTTGCCAGAGTCACCATAGCACCGGCATCGAGTACTCCAAAACCGAAGAGGTGATTGAACTCGAGTCCAACGCCATTCATGGTCCAGTGAAAACGATTTTTAGCATCGAAAAGTGAATTTCTTTTAGAAGTCAAGACCGTTAGATGCTGTATATCGCGCCAAGTTAACGAAGGACTAAAATAAACCGTAATAATTTTGTCATTATAACCTATTCTTTCTTCTCCATAGCTCTTCCACATTTCCACTTACTTTGCTTCTAAAGCCAGAGCAAAGACACCCGCAGCTTCTGGGGCCGCGGCACTAGTCCCCGAATGAGTTGTCGTACACTTGCCATATAAGTCGGTGGTCGCGACACCTGTATTTGGATCTTTGGCACCATTACTAAAGGTGCTCGCTAAGGTCGAGCTGCAGCTTTCATCGTAATGCGCATTCTGTCCATCATTGATAGCGCTGTTAATAGAAATGGTCCACATGGAAGCAGCATACCCATCGCAATTACAGTCATCCTCTTCGCCGCCGTCGCCTGAAGCCCAAACATAGATATTACCCAAACCACTGCGTCCCTGCGGAAGGTAAGATAACGATTAGTATTATTAATGAAACCAAAGGACGCAATGAATAACATATTCGATTACCTCATTTACGCCCTGCACGATGGCTCGCATTGTTGCATTTCTGGGTCCGTCCACTGTTTTACCATCATCAGTGGGACCCCAAGACGCGCTGTAAATATGTATCTTATGCGGCTCATGACCCATTGAACTGGCCTCAATCAGATCGGTCATATAAGGCTGGTCCAACATACGTATGCCTTCAAGAACATAATGTTCATGTTGAATTAATTAAATTATTGAATTAATTCATTTATAATCGGAGAACAGGTAAAATAAATACTCGGAAATTGAAAAAAATAATAAAAAACTAAATTTTGAAATGGATGCCACTTCGATTGATATTAACGTAAAATATATAACTTTTGAGGAAGGTGAAGATCGAAGTAAATATTGTTACTATTTTATATACGTCGAATATTGACAAACGCATTTTCGGAATGGACGAAGGTACTAAGAGTACCCCTCCACCATTTCGAAAAAACATATTTCTTTTACTTAAAGCACATTATTTTAGATCAGTTCATTACCAGCAACTTTGCTATCGTAAGCCACACCCACACCGCAAATCCCGTTATCTCTTGCGGCAGCTACCTCACCGGCGCATCGTGTACCATGGCTGTGAATAGTTAAAAGTCCAGAAAGAAGATAACAAGGATAATAATGATAGTTATGATCAATATAGTGATGGTAAACTCATTGTTAATGTCAATAATAATAAAGACGATGTAAAAAAGTGGAATGAATGAAGAAGAAATGACGGAGAGAGCTCAAATATACAGTTACCTGTTGAACCAATCATCAGTATACCGCGGGTATGGGAACGGATCGTTGCTGCTAAAGTCATAACTTGCCTCAGCATTCTGTTTAAATGAAAATATTGAATTCTTATATTATATAATGTAATTTACTTATCTTATGCACCTTACTTATCTATAACTTTTCAACTATAACTCAAATAGCGTCAGTTGCAAGTCAGAGTTGTCAATTGGAACTCAAAAGCAGTCAAGTGATAATTAGTCAACTGTAAATAAGAAAGCGTCAATTGCAAGACAAACTAATAAATTTTAATTCAGAACCCGACATCTCTAAATGGGAAATCAGTTATAATTCAGATATTGTCAATTGTAAATTATAACCGATTGTATGTAAGGAAACGTCAACTACAAATCAGAATAGTCACTTGTAATCGAAAAGCATCAATTTTAAAGGAGAATAGTCAACTATAAATCAAAAATTGTCAGTTGTAAATCAAAATAGTCAATTGTAATTCATAAACCGTCAATTGTAAATCATAATAGGAAAATGTAATTCAGAAAGACTCTATTGCAAATCAGAAGAGTATCAGCATAGTTTCCGCCCGTGAAGATTGCTTGGCGTTACCGATAATTCCCTCAAGGTATGTAATTCGCTGCTCGCAAATCCCTGGGCCATTAAAAAGTCCATGCAGTTAGTGCATATTATTCCATTTATTTAGAAGTGAATATTAAATGAGTTCTAAAATCGAAGGACAACGTCCAGGCCTCAAGATCTTTTCAGGAATTTTCTGCTATTACGGACTTCAATACGGAGCATTTGTTCCCTGGACTATATGCTGTAACTGGCTATGTGTGAACTTCTTTGGTAATGAAAAATCCTTACTTTCAATTGAAGCTTGTCAAATGCGGCAGCTTGTCACTGTTTATTGATAAAATCGTATGCTCCCAATGCTATGCAATTTTATGCTTCTATATAAATATCTAACGAAAATACTAACGTCTTCTAATTTATAATTTATGCTCTTCCAGAAAAACTGTTAAAATGCTATATGTGTTTTATAGGACGACTAAGCGTCCTATAAAACCTTGACATATATAAACAAAAAACATATGACAGACATTCAATAAACAAACAAACGTATGCTCAGACACAAAAATCCAGATTCCACAAAATCCGAAACAATATCCACTTCAATTCGAGTCACTTAAAAACTGACAGGATCAGTAACAACAACAAACGGACTATCACCTATCAAAAAACTTGTGAAGAGACGGATATCCGAAAAATAGAAGCACCTGTCCCACCGAAATATCGAAATACTAAAATCCGTTACTTTGGGAGTAAAGTAAGAAAGACAGACTAACCAGAACAAAAATATTCATTGAAAATTACATGAGGTCGAAGGCGGTTCGCCACCAAACTGAATTGGCGTAGAAGGAACGAAAACATTCCCAAAAAACTAACCATGTCAGAAATCTCATCGCATGTCAAAGAAAAAAACAAGAATATTTGTAATGAAAATATAAAACACCGAAATAAATCCCACGTTTAGCCTTATTTCTCTTCTTCGCGCCCACTTTCAATAAATGAAAGAAATTCCCAAACCAAAGTTCAGGAAACAATACAAAACCATAGAAGGCACTGCATATGGCCAAACTACACCAAACGCAACAAGATTATATGCAAATGGTGTCATTGTCAAAAACTGAATACGTTCTTATCATATAATCCAAACATGATTAGGCGAAACAAAAAATCAATATAAAGCATGAAGCCACGCATTGCCGCTAAACAAAATTTGAACATTGTTTTTTGATAAAGGATTGTAAAAGCGCAAGCGTGTCAACAAATCCCCAAAATATGAAAGCAAAGTGAGCTCGGTTATAAACAAAGAAATATGTTAAGAAGGAAGAAACGAGTGAGGAAGAAACTTCTGAAGAAAGGAAAGGTGATAAAGTGAATAGAGGAAAGGATGATGTTATGAAAGCCAAGAATTAATGCAGCTCTTCCTACATATCTATAAACATTTAAAAGTAATTAAATTTCGTTTAGCAAACTACCTTTTGTTTTACGTCAGTATATATTAAGCAGAACAAGAGATGAATCAAGCAAACCTACGAAAAACCATACATACAGTGGCGTATGAACGCAGTCATCTCGTGTGTTTTCAAACGTAGAAACTACATGAGTGTCTGATATTATACCTCTGCTGTAAATTAGAAATCCCTTATCACGCCCACTTTTTGTGATCTCTAGAATTCACGTACACAATGTGTGACTTACACAATTTCGTACCCGTCCGATGTTATCCTTGTTTGCTGTGCGTTTCCTAATGAGTTTAATGCCATATTTACCCATGCACAACTATTTCTGCTTAATTTTCATCAGACGCAAATAGTGGTGGTGGTTTTCATTGCTAATTGGAATTACACCAACAAGGATAAGAACAAGAAATCAAACTTACATAATTAAATTTCAAATCCTGGTGCATGTAGTCCACGCCTGTGTGAAATAAAATATAAGCCACTCGTGATTGATAAACCTGATATTAACTCCATTTATTTTACCGTCATCCATAATAGCTGTAGTCACATTTTTGCCGGTTACGCCCTGGTCCCAAGCAGCCTGCACATTCAAATCAAGGCGTACCTTACCGCCATTTTGCCCAGTATTTTTCAGATACCATTGCAAAGGAAAGTAAGGATCACTGGGTTCCGCACTCACAGCAAAGGTAGGTGCATCATTCGCAGCGGAGTAAAGTAAGCCGTGTATGGCCGAGACGGCGGGACGTAAACCACGTTTGACTCGTTTGTACCCGGTCTGTTGTATAACGGTGTAAACCTGAAGCAAAACATATTGAATAACTGCTCAAATCAATTGGTTTTTATACAAATTTAAAATACCATTTCAATCTATTTTTTAACCTAACTCTAAAGAACAAGTTTTGAGATTATTAAATACATACTAATGGATGACTCTTGAGGATACGCGTGTGTGCCAAGCTTCTTCTCGATCTTGCATGTGGCAGGGTTTTATGTTTGAAATGATATTCATATCCGTTACCGCCAACTAACTGTAAAAATAAGTAGCTATAAATTTTTAGGCCCATAAAATAATTAACGATAAAAGAATTATATAAGCAAGAAAAAATTTATTAAAAATAACGTTACATTTTGCTCAGCACAGTTAGTGGGCACCATGAATTACATGAAGATGCCATCCATGTAATTCGTTATGGCGCCACTCTCCCACCAGTACTCAAGGTTCGAATTTGTTCGCAGAAAGAACGAGGAAAACCAATATACGGAATAGTAACGTAAAATACGTGCTTCTTATAATAACGCAATATAATAGATCCGCACTTTACCAATCGTTAAAAGATACTTCTTCGAGATAAGCAAACAATTGTTACCATGCTGCTCTCATTTGGTCAAAGTTTTACAGCGTTGTAACGAACTTATCCGGGTATACCCAGTCTACCCAGGATCTACACTTGGAAACTCCAAAAGAAGAAAAGCTCAATTTCATTTTATACACATTTTATTTTTATTCTTACTAATTAAATTTACAGTAATAACATAGAATTGTTCTTATGCTACAAGAAATACTAATTCTTCATGAATTTCCACTTATTCTTTATTATATTCATTTTCCATTTTCTAATAATTATAGATTTTGAATTTTATATTTTGTCTTGTATTGGAGAAACTGTCCACTAAGGTGAGAACTAAAGATTTACACTAGGATATAGGTCTTCGCTGAAGAGCTGTTGGCCACTACGAGGATATAATAAAATCTAAAATTTTTCAAATTCAAATTTTTTTGGCAATATACAAGTTTCATTACAGTTCCGGTCGATAATCCAATAGTTCTGCACTTTGGAGGTATTAAGTTAACACCGTACCGTCTACCCATGGTAAAAAATTTCTTTTTTCAAAATTTTAAAATTTTTATTAGAGTTCTATAGAGTTGAATAGCACCCCCAAAGTTCTCAAAAATTTGCCTAGTCACTTTGTGCCCTACTACTCGTATTTTAGAAGTTATTGCAAATTTTGATATTCCATTTTCGGAAAAACTTCAAAAACGTTTATTTTTCTTTGGCAATATATAAATTTCATTACAGGTCCGGTCGACAATCCAATAGTTCTGCACTTTGGAGGTATTAAGTTGACACCCTACAGTCGATCCATGGTAAAAAAATTTTTTTTTCAAAATTATAAAATTTTTATTGAAGTTCTGAATAGCTGCCCCCCAAAGTTATGAAAATGTTGTTAGGAGACCTATTCTCTGCAGGTTTTTTTCGAAAGTTATGGGAATTTTTTACTTTTTTTAAACAAATTTTGATTCTTTTGTAGATAATTTGCGGAAGTAATATTTGACAGTAATAGGGATATTGATATATGCGGTAGGGTGATCCAGAACTCTAAAGCAAAAAAAAATTTTCAAATTCGAGTTTAAAACAAAATTTAGATTTCCGGATAGCACCCCAATAGTTCTGGAAAAAATTGTCCTACACTAAGCAAATATTTTCGAGAAACTAGCAGGGAACTCCAGAACTATTTGGTGTGCATTCAGATCCCCAAAATAATCAACTTTTTCAAAGATGAGCTGCCAACTTCACACACACGCCTGCATTTATTGATAACTCTTATTAGTAGGCGTAGCTGTTATTTTTCGCCTTCCTTTTATGTCTTTTATATTTTAATTTCTCATGTTTTGCTTGGTATTTATTGTTGATTTTCGTTGATGACATTTTTTCCTACTTCCATTGTAGTTCATTCTCACCTGTATATTTGTTGCTACTTTCGGGATGAAATGCCTTCGTTGAATTGTTGTTATCCTGAAACCGCAATTTTGCTTGTTTTCGAACTATTTATCACTTTTAAAGTTGCAACCAGATGTTAGATGTTCTCTTCCCTATACTGCAGATCAGTTTGTTGTTGTTTTCATTGTGGTAAAAAGCTCATAATTAGCGAAAAAATAAAAATATTCGATCATCATAATGTCAGTATTTTTCAGACATGCGGGTCGCTGGTTTTTAATTATTCAATTCGTGTTGTTTTTTATTTATTTATTTAATAAATTTTTATTAATATTAATTCTTTAATAAAGTATAAAAGAAATTATGTGACCGGTGTGAAGTTGGCATCCTGGGAATTCAGCATCCGGCGAATTCAACTGCATAACTGTTTTAGAGCTCTGTATCTTTTACACGGCGAAAAAATTACAGTTGCGGAAACTAAGGAGAAAGCACATGCACCAAACCAATTTTGTTACTATGCAATAATATTTTGTTACTATGCTGTGTTTCTTCATGAACTATATAGGTTTTGCCTATACGAATGACATTTACCCTGATTTCTTCCCTGGTTTCTATCCAGGTCATGGGGATATTGTAAAAATTTCCTCTTTCTTGAATGTAACCAATTTCACACATTTAAAAAAATAAGCAAACCAAAAGTGTCGAAGATGGCGCCACAATCAAAATACTTCTGAATGTCGAAATACTTCTTTATTAAAAATATTGTCAAGTGTATTTTGCAAATCAGAATTTTGAGACAACTCATGAACTTAAATTTGTTGCACAGAAACAACAGCAACAAATTTTATTGATTTTGAGTTTTCAAATCATTTACAAATTTCCCATCGTTTTCTTAATGATCCGAAACCCCAGTTCATTAAAAGGCATAGATGGAGAAGTACTCAAAGTACAAGGGTGAATCCCCGAATTAGTAATTTTGTTATATAAATTAGAAAAATTGCAACAAATTGCACAGCATAGCATTTCAACTGGTTGCGAATGTTATATAATATGTTGTAATTAATGGGCCCCATTTTAAGATGTAATTTTGCGAGCTTTAACTTTTACCTAATTAATACAGCTACACTAAATCAATGACTACTGAATGTTTAGAACATTTAAAAGTTTGAAGTTAGAAATAGTGAATTATTTTTGAAACACAAAATAAAACTACGTCAAATTTTATTAGAATAATTAATTATTGTGAAAGCACAAAAACTTTCAGTATTTTCTAAATTTAGACTATTTTTATGTAAAATTTCTTATTTTAATTAAGTAGATTTTTCCGGATCTACTTTTAAAATTTCAAATAATTTTCAGGTTTCAATTAGATTATTAGAGGTAAAAAAATTATGAAAGAAGTTAAAAATTCTGAACAGGGTATAATTGCCTTTTCATTCGTTAAAAGGAACAAAAATTTGAGCAAAAACTAGGGAAATAAAACTTAGCAATAACGGAACTTAAATTTTTTTCTACCAGACTTTGTATTCACACATGTTGTGAGTAAAAATCGTACCACCAAACTGTGCTTCTTAAACTGTAGCAATGTTCGTGTGGTGCGGAACTTTGCTAACAACCTTGCTAACTTTGATGCAATTTAAAAATAAGAGATATTAGGCAGTTGGATATAATTTGTACTATAGATGAACAAACTGCGCTTATCTCATTATGATTTTAGCATATAATGTCAGAAAATTTTCTATTTAAAATACACTCATAAGTGGGTATTTCAATTCGGATTCTAAAGCGAAGTTCCTATTTATTTTGCATACTTTTCTAATAATTAATTAATAGGTTTCCGTAGGAAATTAATTTAATATAGTCGCCCAAAAGCATGCAGCGAAATTTTTTTGCAAGTAAATTGTCAACTCGTCGTAAGCTGAATTCGCCGTATGGCACACCAGCGTGCAAGAAATTGTTTATTTCAATATCCTGCGCCGATTGTGGACATTTTTATAACAAAAAATTAATAAGGGTAGTCAAAAATTAATCACTACATTGCCCAGAATAAGATGGTATAGACGGTATTACGCTTGAGTTATATTTGCAGTTTTTATAGAGAAGAAAGTGTGACCGCTCTTGATAGATTAGCTTCAGCATCCTGTGCGGATTGCAAAAATCGTAGAGATAGAAAATTAACAAAAGTGGTCTTCATCGATTCGTAGGGCCTTCTGGAAGATATCTAAATAGGTGGCATCACGCTTAAATTATATTTGCAGTTTTTATAGAGAAGAAAGTGTGACCACTATTGATAGATTCGCTTTAGAATCCGAATTGAAATACCCACTTATGAGTGTATTCTAAATAGAAAATTTTCTGACATTATATGCTAAAATCATAATGAGATATGCGCAGTTTGTTCATCTATAGTACAAATTATATCCAACTGCCTAATATCTCTTATTTTTAAATTGCATCAAAGTTAGCAAGGTTGTTAGCAAAGTTCCGCACCACACGAACATTGCTACAGTTTAAGAAGCACAGTTTGGTGGTACGATTTTTACTCACAACATGTGTGAATACAAAGTCTGGTAGAAAAAAATTTAAGTTCCGTTATTGCTAAGTTTTATTTCCCTAGTTTTTGCTCAAATTTTTGTTCCTTTTAACGAATGAAAAGGCAATTATACCCTGTTCAGAATTTTTAACTTCTTTCATAATTTTTTTACCTCTAATAATCTAATTGAAACCTGAAAATTATTTGAAATTTTAAAAGTAGATCCGGAAAAATCTACTTAATTAAAATAAGAAATTTTATATAAAAATAGTCTAAATTTAGAAAATACTGAAAGTTTTTGTGCTTTCACAATAATTAATTATTCTAATAAAATTTGACGTAGTTTTATTTTGTGTTTCAAAAATAATTCACTATTTCTAACTTCAAACTTTTAAATGTTCTAAACATTCAGTAGTCATTGATTTAGTGTAGCTGTATTAATTAGGTAAAAGTTAAAGCTCGCAAAATTACATCTTAAAATGGGGCCCATTAATTACAACATATTATATAACATTCGCAACCAGTTGAAATGCTATGCTGTGCAATTTGTTGCAATTTTTCTAATTTATATAACAAAATTACTAATTCGGGGATTCACCCTTGTACTTTGAGTACTTCTCCATCTATGCCTTTTAATGAACTGGGGTTTCGGATCATTAAGAAAACGATGGGAAATTTGTAAATGATTTGAAAACTCAAAATCAATAAAATTTGTTGCTGTCGTTTCTGTGCAACAAATTTAAGTTCATGAGTTGTCTCAAAATTCTGATTTGCAAAATATACTTGACAATTTTTTTAATAAAGACGTATTTCGACATTCAGAAGTATTTTGATTGTGGCGCCATCTTCGACACTTTTGGTTTGCTTATTTTTTTTAATGTGTGAAATTGGTTACATTCAAGAAAGAGGAAATTTTTACAATATCCCCATGACCTGGATAGAAACCAGGGAAGAAATCAGGGTAAGTGTCATTCGTATAGGCAAAACCTATACAGTTCATGAAAAAACACAGCATAGTAACAAAATATTATTGCATAGTAACAAAATTGGTTTGGTGCATGTGCTTTCTCCTTAGTTTCCGCAACTTTAATTTTTTCACCGTGTAAAAGATACAGAGTTCTAAAACAGTTATGCAGTTGAATTCGCCGGATGCTGAATTCGCAGGATGCTAACTTCACACCGGTAATTATGTGAAGAAATACTTTCTTCACATTTTCCCCTTTTTTGCGGAGGGCGGAAAAATGGAAATTCTCCCTCCGGTGAGAATGACCCTGTGATGGTTTGTCCAGAATTACATCCTATTTATCTTTCACATCGGGTCGGTCAGGATTTGTAGTCTCTGACTTATTGTAGATCGCACCGGTTGCGCTATCATCCTACCTGAAGGACCCTCTATCTCTTCCAAAGATTCAAAATGCACCGCCTGGCAGTCTCTTTGGACTCGTCCGTCTCTGCCTTTTCCTGGATGCTTTCGGCTGGACCTTGGTTCGCTTGACCATGGCGATCATAGTGACTCCGTGTGACGTTGACGAGGCTTTCGATATTTTGGCTCGGGCGAAGATTCTGCGTCGCTGGAACCTAACGGCTTTCCTCCAAATACACGTCTTGTTTGCGCTCAGTCTTGGTCCTTGCGACGTTTCTTATGACACCCGGGATTGTCGTCCGCTTGTCGGAAATTACTTCCGCCCGAAACCAATTGTCAAGTTGAAGTCGGGTGCCAGCCCCGTTGCGGTAGGGGCAAGAAAATGGCAGCGATCAATGTGCATGCTGAGTTCAGTCGCCATGAACTATGTACCCTGGTTCCGAGGCCTCACCGAAGGCTATAAAGCGTACCACGGTGATACGCACCTAGGGTCTTCTAGACCTCGCTAATATAAAGCCCACACATATAGCGCATCGTGGGTAGGCTTCTCACCTAGTGAGAGCTTCGTGGTGGCTATGGTTGATACCCAAACTTACGCGGGTACAGACCATCGTCTCCACGTAGAGTTGCGTGGGGGGCAGGCTTCCTACTCCACTTCAACTCGGCTGCCGGTAGCCACATACCGGAAGAGGTTTTAGATGGGCATCGGTCTTAACCGGCGAGGAAGTCCTGTCCCTATCCAGGCTTCCGTAGGCACAATTATGCAACGGCTTGGCGGCCCGTATGCTTTGGGCGTTGGTTTTCGCCATAAATAATAAAAGGTACAATCACAGAGTCTGTACCTGCAACCCCGTGCGGGATGGCCCGCCGTGGACTTAAGTCAATCATGGCAGGCGTCCACGTAAAGCACCAAACAGAAATCTGTCAAGTTGAAGGTGTTCTGGACGGTAACCCCGAAATGGCGTCGTCATTAGCCGCTCCGCGTACTCCAGTAAATATACGCCACAGTCTGCCCCATTCGTTTGGCGTGGGATTTCAAGCGATAATAAGGGGAGATCGCGCTCGTCGAAAGTACCGCTGGGAGGTTTGAAGGAACAATTTTCCGTATTTTCTGACTTCGGAAGGCGACATTTGAATTCCTCGGCCCGGTACTCCCGAATTGTTTTTACTAATCTAAACGCGGGCCTGGGCTGAGGGAATCGAGTTATGGGATACAGGGTACCCTCACTCCATATGTTCCATCACTTTTCCGGACTTCCATCGTTTTCCACCCATCATCACTCGATGATGGAGTCATTTAAAAATCGGTCTGGCGCTAATCGGCGATAATTGACCATATAAATGCAAACGCCGCCTCGCCCCAATGGATATTGGACGAGTGGCTCCTCTTCGTCGGTGCCACCGGACGCTCCTCGGGACGAGGGCAACACCGACCCTTGTTTTCACACGACATTGTTGATATTGTGTGTTGTAGCTATGTTGTTGCGGATGATTGTTTTCTGTTGTAGCAAGTTTTAGCTGTAAATGGTTGTTGTGGATGGTTGCTATATATCGCTGTTGTTGATTGAGGTGCGTTGTTGTTCTAGATCTACGAGTGGATATATGATTAGTGGCCTTACCACTACTACTGATTTGGACAACACGTTCTACAACATATAAGACGTACATGGCGGATTCAGTAAAATCTGTCGTGATTTGGTGAACAAGTCGGTCTATGGTAATTCTTTAGATTGCTGATGTATGCTGCGCGAGTCTTTACTGTCTCTGGATTGTAAAGCCCTATGATCACTGGTGATGTGTACTTCTTAATCTGCCCCGGTCCGTCGTATTTTGGTGCCAGCTTTGCAATAAATTTATCCACTGCTTTAGATAGTGGATAGGACTTTAGCAATACACATGTCCCTATTGCTGGTTTCCACTCCCTGTGCCGAAGGTTATGATGTCGCAACTGGTCTTTTGGTGCTCGTTCTGGGTTTCTTCGTACTATCTGGAAAATCTCTCGCAAACGTTGTCTTTTATACTCTGGACTTTGTGGTGGTGAGCCAGTTCCTAGAGTGACTTAATCGAAGAGCGATGCCGGAAGCCGTGGTTTTTGTCCCTGTGTGAGAAAAGCTGGACTGAAGCCTGTAGTCTCTGATGTCATCTTGTTGAGAGCTAAATATATTTCCGGAAGAAATTCATCCCACTGGATTTGTTTGTTGTCTGCTATCTGGTAGTCGTAGTGGTCCTATGAAATCTGCTCAGACGATACTCCATGGTTCCTCGGGTAATTGGTTTATACCGTTGACATGATTCGCAACAACGCACATGTTTCCTGATATCTCTGAACATACCAGGCCAATAGTATTTATCGATCACTCGAGTTACCGTCTTCCTGATTCCTGGATAGCTAGCACTGGGATCGTCGTGGATCTCTTTTAATACGCGTTCTCGAAGATATTTAGGCACGCAGAGTTTCCAGGCGTCGCAATCCTCGTCGTTTAATTGTCCAAGAATATGGCGGTAAAGCTGGCCATTCCGAATGATGTAATCAGGATATTTCTCGGGCTCCTTCTTGATATCAGCCATCTTGTTATCGATCCAACTGCATATTTCTTTGCTTGTTGTAACAACACCCAATTTCTCTACGGGCTCTCTAGAGAACGTATTTGCTACTACATTCCACTTGCCTTTTCTATACTTCACTTCAAACATATACTGCTGTAGCTCAAGTGCCCACCGTGCTAAACGACCTGATGGATTTTCGAATGAGTTCAGCCACTTCAGTGAAAGATGATCGGTGAGAACCTAAACTTTATAACCCTCCAAATACGGTCGCATTTTTCGATTTTACGGTCGTATACCCCAAACTATTGCGAGACATTCCTTTCCTGTCGCTGAATAATTTAGCTCAGCCTTGTTCAAATCTCAACTGGCAATAACCTTTTCTCCATTTTCCGTAGCCTGTGTCAGAACAGCTCCTACTCCATGATTGCTTGCATCAGTCTGCAATGTAAAAGGTTTAGAAAAGCCTGGGCACGTCAGTACTGGTGCCTCCGTAAGCTTTTTTTAAGTTTTTCGAATACTCGCTGTTGTTCGTCCGTCCATTGCCATCTCTTGCCTTTCCGAAGAAAATTGGTGAGTGGAACTACTAACATGGAGAAGTCTAATACGAACGTATGATACCCAGAGGTTATTCCTAGACATCTCCGTACGCCTCTCACGTTAGTGGATGGTAAAAGTTCCCTTATTGTCGCCACCTTCTCTCGATCTTAGATATTTCAGGTCCTGCTTGAAAAATTCACACTTCTCCTTGTTGATTCTCAGATTCGCCGTTCTCAATCGCCGGAAAACTTCTTTCAAATTTGCCATGTGTTCATCCATTGATTTCCCAATCACTATATTGTCATCGAAGTGTGCAAACGCGTGTGGTTCCATTTCTGACCCGATCACTTGGTCCAAGGCTCTCTGGAAAGTTGCAGGTGCAGAGTGCAATCCAAACGGCATGACCTTCCATTCGAAAAGACCTCTTCCAAGGACCGCGAATGCCATATACTGTTTGCTTTCAGGACTCATTGGTATTTGCCAGTAACCATTCTTAAGGTCTGAAGTGCTTATATAACGTGTATCTCGAAATCTATCCAGAATGTGGTGCATCCTCGGCAGTGGGTGTGCGTCAGGTACTGACCTTGCATTTAGCTGACGGTAATCTACATACAGTCGCCATTGACCATTCATTTTCTTGGCCAGAACGATTGGCGCACTGCACGGGCTACGTGAAAGCTCGATGCAACCTTTCTTTAATAACTCGTCTATCTCTTCATTTATTATAGCTTGCATTGCAGGGTTTTTGGGATAGTATCTCTGATTTATTGGTCTATCGTCCTTCAACACAATTTTATGGACCCCAATATTAGAAGGTCCTATAAGGGGCTCGAATTTTTCTAGCTCGGTTTCCAGTAACTCCTCTATAAAATTATTTGCCATCGACGGAACTTGGATATTATTTGCAGCTAGTAGTGTTGACTCAACTGGATCCGTAGTTTTGTTTGTCAAATTCTCGTTCGTAACTTCCGTATCTGCAACTTGGATGGTAGAGCAGGTTGCCCTTTCGGCTTCTGATACACCCAACGTGATTGTGTCACCTCCACGATTTTTGTGAGGAAATCTAGACCCAGGATGACGTTGTCGGTGATGTCTTTCAGAACTAACAATTGAAGCCTGCATGCACTTTACTGCGCGCACTGTGCCGTCGGCCATTTTCAACCTGATGCCTACTCTCTTTAGCTCTTCGCTTATCATGATGGCGGTCATCTCACTAACGCAACTTATGGAAGTTCCCGTATCCAGCGTAACGGTAATCAGATCATTTCCCAAAACTATTTTATTATGTATCCTGTCTTGTTCGTACTCTAACATCGTGTGGGGTACAAGGCATGTTTAATTTCGGCGGCTCCAGTAGTCCTCGTCTCTGCTGGGCAGCCTTGGCGTTTCCCGACTGTTTCTTGCAGCAATTAATTGTCCATAAGCCCTTCTTCCACAAGACTAGGAGAAAAGTTTCCTGGGGTTTCGGCATTCTCGCTGGAAATGACCACTTCGACCACAGTTTCGACAAACTGTTCGAAGATCGCGACGATGCACTGTTGCTCCTGTAGATATCATTCGGTGTGACTCCAGTTGGTCGCAACGTGAGTTGTACTTAACCCGTGAAGGTTCGGGATCCTGCTCAATGCTCTCGAAGCCTTCAGCCATTAATATCATGTCATGCAAGGTCATGAAAAGTCAGATATCCGTATGTATAGTTAGTATTCACGGTAACAATTTCGGTAAATTCTTTGCAACATCTGTTCCTCCGAATAAGAAACACGTCGCATGAGTGTTTGCATGCCCAAAACATATTCTTTAAATTTTTCGCGCGGTCCTTGAACTCGTTTTCTGATATTGTCTTCCAGCTCCTCGAAATATCTGGCTGGCAGGAGTAATTTTAGGAAATCTGCCTTGAATGACTCCCATGTTGACCAACCACGATTATTGTTTCTGTACCATGTAAGGGCTCTTTCCTTGAGAAGTTCTGACATAGTCCGTGGTAGCATATGCTTAGGTAATTCATATGCTTCTGTAAGCTCTTCAACCCTCTCAATAAATTCTATGGGATTTTATCCCCCATCATACCTGCAGGACCACTTGCGCACCTTGTCCATCACTTCTGGATAACGGATGTTCTCACGAATATGTTCTCGCTCGCAATCTGCTTCTCTGTCGCCACCAGTAACCGCGGAGCTTGATTGACTCAGCTTCGTATACCGATCCTCCACGGGCTCCTACTGCTCAGCCGTTTTAACCACGGCTCCTTATGATGTTGACGGAGCTAGGAGTTTAGCCCTGGGTGAAACACTTCGACTCCACTCTTCTCCTAAT
>OZ016501.1:34431226-34436226 GCA_963966595.1 Physocephala rufipes | reverse complement strand
GATATAAAAATGTGAAAACAACAACAAATACAAAACAGCGGGAAGCAACTTTGGGCAGCACGTTAGGGCAACAAAATGTAAATTAATTTTTTTGATTTCCATAACAACCCCGTCATTTTGAAAGTTGAATAAGTTTTATCTCGCTGCCCTGTCTCTGTTCAATGCATAAAGCTTTAAGCTAGGTCCGTGAATGTGTATCAATGCTTACGTGTATGACTAGATAGGTATTTAATGCTTACATGCATAGATAAAGAGAACAGATTTATACAGAGATAAAGAGATAGGACACTCAATGCTGTAAAATATAAATTCATTATAATGGCGATTTTTTTATGGTCTGTTGAATTCACGAACACAATGTATGAGGACTAGTCTGCTGTTGTCCTAGTTTACTGCGCGTTTACTAACGAGTATAACGCCATATTTCTAATCCAACGTGTTGAAAACATTTTGCTGAGCTTATAACAATAGTGACAATAGTGGTAGGCGTCATTTTAAGAAAATGATTGAGATACTACGGATGAGGACGATACTATAAATCAATGTGAAATTTAAAATTTTTAAAATCTTAAAGGAAATTATAGATATGTATAATTAATATTATAAGTAATTTTTAATCAATATCATTTTTAAATAATAAATATAATAATTTGTAACATGAAGGCACCACCAAATTTATTACAGTCAAATACAATTACCCGAACATCGAATAATATCGGAGAAGTCATTTTAGTTCGGCTTTTCGTTTATTATAATGAAATAACTTCTAACTTTATTAATTTTCCGTTTTTGTTTCCGAATAAATATTTTATCTATCAAATGATTAAAAAATAAGTAATAACAATTTTTGTGTTCAATGAATTTAAACAAATTTTCTATAATTTTTCACCTAAAACACACTTAGAATATATAAAAATGCAAAAGCGCACGTACGAGTGCCATTTGCGTGTCTAAGAATTTCTCGTGAAAATTGTACCAATTTCCTAAAAAACTTGTGTCATTTTGTGTGTACATTTAACTCTGATTTGTACGAAGCATACTAACTTACACACTTTTAAATTATTGAGTAATGCATAGAAAAACGGAGTATGACATGCCATAATGGATACTAATTATTACGTATTTTCTCACGCTTTACCACTTGATGACGATGTTCAGTCAAATGACGACGATGTTGGAACAAACATTTATGCCTTAAATTATTAGACGATGACGAAACGCTGTTTCCGGCTCCCTTTTGTGCTGCCCTCAGCTTCAACACAATTTTCCAGTCTCTAGAAAACCAGCATATAAAAATAGTTAGTGCCTTTCAATGCATTCCAGGTGATAAAGATAGCAATCAGTAAAATGGCAGGCGAAATTTGACGAAACCAAAAATGGTTTGTCGGTCAATTTTCTGGCAGTTTTCATTGTGTTCTACAGCCGAAGTTCTTCCACTCATTCACTTCTCTCATTCTTTCATTCACTGGCCCTTTTATTTTGCTTTTTAACACAGAGATAACACCTTGTTCGTCAGGCATTTGAACGCTACATAAATTCAGCTATGTGTATACAACATTGCCACAAGCCCGTTGCTCATGTTTGATTAATTGGGTATCGGGCTTTACTCAGGTTTTACTAAAGCAATAGAATAAATATAACGGTTGAATTATTCGATAATTTCTGGTAATTACTAATTCTGAAAGGAAGATCTATTCGTTTAGTAATTTCTGAATTACTAAAAACTATCGGAAAAAACATCGAGTGATTAGCTTACAAGTGATTAGCTTACAACTACCGATTAACTAGATAGCATTTGTTCGATAGTTCCAAACACCTGCAACAAGCCAATGAAAGATGGAAATATAATCGTAGAAGCCCGACGAAGGGTGACGAAAGTTTTTGACAAATCGACATCGGATCGCTTTTTCCATGACTAGTTTAAGTTACACAAAATAGAGTTGGAAAAAACACGGATATTGTTTTTTGTGATTCTCGAATGACAAAAATATTTTGTTATTTGACTGTGTTTGGACATGGATTAAAAAATTGTCCAGATTTCAAAGGAAGAATATTTTATGGAAGTCAACGTCAATGTCATGTTTGCAAAATCCTTCAGAAAATCCCTTCTACAAACTTTGAATAATGTCTCATTTATTGCAATCGCAGGCTGCATGCGTTTTACTTCATCATTCCAAGGAAAATGTAGTTTTCCTCACTGTCCATTTTCATTATTTTTTTCTTCAAGAGCTTTTCGCCTCTTGATTCGTAAAAGCTGTATTTACTTTTTTTAATTGCACACCATCCACCATTGCATTTGATTTTTCAATAAAATCTATGTCTTAATCGGTACATATAACCTAGTTTTGTTTATTTCGCACAAATTTATTGTAATATGCTGTAAATATCATAGTATAGTTTTAAAATTACTGAATTAGCTCCATAAATTGGGAAGTTGTATAGTCATACAACCCAACACCCAAACCGAACACGGTATGATCACCCCCTGGTAACGTTTGTAACTTATTAGAGAAGATATGACAAATATAGAAATGTATAGACATATATTCCGACTTAACCGCCTATTATGGTCGGGAGGCAAAACAACTCAGTGACATGTGTCACTCCAACGTTACAAATAGAAATTCTGCTTAAAATTTAAAAGTTCGGAAAAGTTGACGGATTTGTCATTTCTATTGTTAAGATTTCAAAAGCAGATAACCAGCAAGTAATCAAGTTTTGAGAACCACCGAAATCACTTGCTTTTTCACTTGCGAAAGCACTTGCTTAAAAAAATACAATAAAATAACATTTGTATTCATTATCCATTTTAAATTATATTACACTGATAGACTAATCAATCCAACCAAAACAATACAGCAATTCATACATAAACTATGCTTATCTGAAAATACTTGTTGATATTTTTTATTTGTCAAAATTAATAAGACATCTGCTTATCCAAGGTTTGAATCATTTCTTTTCGTCTCGCCTTTCCTGGTTCTTCTCAAATTTTTAGTACTACACTGGATGGCGTTTTGCCGAGTATAGATAGGTCAAACGGTTGAGAAGTTGTCGAAAATACCAGATGAAACGGAACAAGTCGAATCTTGGCAAAGTACCGTCAGACCGAAGATAGAATTCTCACGTGTTTACTACAAATGTTTCAGTAACTGTACAATTTACCAAATCGCATTCTGTAAATTTCGAACAGAAAATATAAAAATAACCAGGACGGGTAACCATAACATAACGTTAGCAACAGATAAAACCAGTCCCAAATAAAAAAAAATTCATAAATGCTTTCCTCAGAAACGATGATTATAAAAACATATTTCCTAGTGAGCCATGAATTGAAAACTCCGGGGCACTGATCATAGTCTTGTAGTTTCGTGAAGCTATTCGATTTCCGAAAAGCAATTAACTTCTCCGCACATTTATAAAAATGTACGTAAACCGATCCTAAACATATATAATCCAGCCTTGGCCAGTAGAAGATATTTGGAAATTTTATAAATAACTCACTGTTCCAACATTAACGTATCCGTATTTCCTAGCCACTTTATGAGCAAATTCCTTGTCGACACTACGCCGAAAACGCACCAAGAAGGAATTCGTAAATACTTCTGTGTCAGAAGATGCTGAAACTACGCGCAGACTCCAGTCCGCTACAATTGCCGCCAGCCAAACGGTAGCAACTGTAACAAACACCGAAAACCGCGAGGGAAGAATGCGTAAAAATAAAACCATTGCACACTTTCAGGGATACGTCTTTATATATGAATTTATTTATTTATTTATTTATTTAAATACACGCTCGCTTCACATACAATGCTCGCGATAAGAAAGTTACTGCTTCAAACACCAAACAAAACTGGCCCTTCTTCTGCATTACTGACTACTATTATGAATGCTTTATCATAAGAGCGTTATTTGCAAAAAAGTTTCTAAAAAAAGCTAACGTTAATATCGATTTTCCATTTTACCCACTGCCAATATCGATTTGTTGTTGTTGCTTTCTATGCCACGTTCAAATGGGAGCTTTTTGCTTTCACTCGCTTTGAAGGGTAAAGAAATCACTCTCACAAACACATAGATCACAAAAAATATCAAACGTATTATGATTCACATATTATGTGGACGTTAATATCCACGCGTCTTAATGGCATATCCACTTTATTATACATAGATAGCACGTCGGTATCCAAAGGTTTACATAATTGAATGCATAGCATTTTTATATGAGTCTTGTATTTATAAAATCATTATTGCGAGATTTTAAAATGCATTACGTTTCATTATTGGCAATATTAAAGGTAAAGGCATATCTTTTTGCAGCATCTTAGAAGGGAGAAGATATACTACATAGAAATATGCAGTATTGATTTGCTTTGTATGTAATGATTCTCGGAAAATATTCTCTCTTCATCCGCAAAGTCGGAAAAGTCGAAAAATGGAACAAATGTACCCGAATCGTGATTTAAGTTATCCTCAAGACTCTTTAACACACAGGTTTTAATCTCTTCAATAGGAATGTTGGTGATGACTTAGATGTGTTGCAGAGTATATAAGAAAGGAATGGTCGGTTCAGAAGAAGTTCAGAATATACTTAATGAGGGCGATAGGGCTCACTCGGCCTAGTCACAATGATGACACAGTCTCATCCTATCACTCATGATGATAGGAAGTAGATACTGAAATTGGTGGAGTATAGTGAAAATTATATTATATCACCAAAAATTTATATTAATACCCATATATATATATATATATATATATATATATATATATATATATATATATATATATATATATATATATATATATATATATATATATATATATATTATATATATATATATATATATATATATATATATATATATATATATATATATATATATATATATATAATATATATATATATATATATATATATATATATATATATATATATATAATATATATATATATATAAATATATATATATATATATATATATATATATTATATATATATAT
>OZ016501.1:34414045-34431026 GCA_963966595.1 Physocephala rufipes | reverse complement strand
ATATATATATATATATATATATATATATATATATATATATATATATATATATATATATATATATATATATATATATATATATATATATATATATATATATATATATATATATATATATATATATATATATATATATATATATATATATATATATATATATATATATATATATATATATATATATTATATATATATATATATATATATATATATATATATATATATATATATATATATATATATATATATATATATATATATATATATATATATATATATATATATATATATATATATATATATATATATATATATATATATATATATATATATATATATATATATATATATATATATATATATATATATATATATATATATATATATATATATATATATATATATATATATATATATATATATATATATATATATATATATATATATATATATATATATATATATATATATATATATATATATATATATATATATATATATATATATATATATATATATATATATATATATATATATATATATATATATATATATATATATATATATATATATATATATATATATATATATATATATATATATATATATATATATATATATATATATATATATATATATATATATATATATATATATATATATATATATATATATATATATATATATATATATATATATATTATATATATATATATATATATATATATATATATATATATATATATATATATATATATATATATATATATATATATATATATATATATATATATATATATATATATATATATATATATATATATATATATATATATATATATATATATATATATATATATATATATATATATATATATATATATATATATATATATATATATATATATATATATATATATATATATATATATATATATATATTAGCTTTTCACAGCATTAACAAACCGTATATATAACTCGAACACCTTTTCTTTCTTTTTCATGGAAATATATCATTTGGCGTTGAATATTTTATGCCAAAGCTTTTGTACTTCTCCATCTTATGAATAAATCCGATCAACAGATCATATTTAATGCAATGCTATTATGTAGATTATATACTATAGTTAAGCTGTATTGTATTGTTCAATATTCGATTACACATCAAAAACATATTTGTTCGTCTAAAATATGATTGTTTCTTTAAGCTTCTTGGGTTTTAAGACTTCTTAGTTCGTTCCTAAAAAAATGTTTATTTAAACTGTTAGATTTTCTCGGTTGTGGAATGGCGTTATGATTAATAATCTGACGTCTATATTGTTTTACTATTTTAATTTGTGGAGAACATATTATCCATCGGAAATAGCCATACATATAGAATCGTCCAAAAATATGAGACATTTTACATTCACAAATTTGTTTTAATAATTAGTTTTGACAATTCTTCATACTTCATCGTCGTTTCATATCTCCTATTTTAGGTTCAGAAGTAAAACAACTTTATGAAATTGTTTACCAAGTAACCTCGAAGTAGACCTTTTTACCCCATTTCAGAAATAATAAATAAGAAGAGGCAGAATTTACTGAAAGCAACTACTGAAAGAAAAGTAGCTACTATTATTCATTATAAAAGTTGAGCTAAACAGTTAAATTTTTTAAAAATTATTTCTTTAGCAATTATTCTAATTCAAAATTATAATTAATTTTATGTTATGTCATCCATTTTCTGAATTTTTCAAAACGGAAATACCAAATTGCTCAGTTAATGTTCAAATATTTCGATGTTCACCTGTATTCAACGTTTCCAAATATTTTCTTCAAAATCTCAATGATAATCTTAAGCTAGCCCGATATTTACGAACCCGCATAAAATCAGAAGAAACTTTTTTCTGTTTTTTGAAATAATTTTAGTTCTCCGAAATTTATGCAAAACTTTCAAATCTTTTAGAATTTCCGTTCATCAATTAAATGTTATTCTTTTATAATGCAATTACTGACTTGTAATAAAAATAATTCATTCTTATTTCGCGCTAGAAATTTTCAAAGCGGACATAATGCCTTGTAATAATTCTTTCAAATTAAAATCGAAATGACAAAATTTGTTATTTATTTTAAGTCCACTGGATGTTAAATATTTTGTTATTTTTCATTCACTAAAACATTTTAAATTTCCTTAACGATCATTTTCACTATTCGCCCGATCTTGCGTTTTTTCTAGTGAGACTTCCGTTCCTCATTTTATTTTCACATTTGCGTTTACTACTACTACTTTCATCGTATATCGCGAGACTAGCTCATTATATTTAGAAAATTTCTTGTAAATAAACATTTTTGTTTTGTGATCACCGAAATTATCAGATTTTGTAGTTTCTTGCCGTTTTTCGTTCTTTTTATTTAGTGATTAATTTTAGTTGCTTGAAGGCCTATGGAAATAGCACGAGGGGGTGACATCTTTATTAGCACTTCAAACAATTCCAGTTCAAACATATTTTATTTTCTTTGCATTATTTATTTTTTAACCGCAATAAAACTTTACCATTTTTATATTTCTGGACCTGCCTTCCCTTCTTTCGAATATTGTTCTCTCGATTTCTGTTCATTGTTTTTTAGGTACACATAGTATGTTTTAAAAGAATGCTTTTTTTGCTTCTTTTGAATATTTTCTTCAGCACTGATGAGTAGGAACAAATCAAAAAACGCCGAATTTTTACCTGTGATCGGTGGGGGAGGGGTGGCGTTCGAATATTGGATGGACTGATTGTGTCTCCATTCAGTGATTTTAATGATTAAATTGCACTATTGGCGGAAGAAGAATGAAGAGGAAAACCAGTATTGGTGATAGAGATTGATGGCAGTGGATCATTAGCGCTCCGCTCTGTAGGTCCGTTGCTGATGAGTAGCCCCCATCGATGCCATCGTCGCCATTTCCTAAGGCTGCCATACCTATACTTCGCATTGTCGAGCTGGTGATGGCTAATTCCGGTTGCACAATTTCCACTGAAATCATCAGAACAAAGAGTAAAGGGAAGCAGAGCAGATGTAAGATTAGAAAATAGATACGTTAAATATTCTAAATTAGTTTCATTGTTATCGATTCTAAACATATAAAGAAATTAATTATTCCAAGAGTACTAAAAAACTATAAGCTGAGGAAGGAGCTAAAGATAAAAGGAACGGGACCGTAGCCTCAAGGAAATTTCAGGAACGTTTTAGAGCGAAACTACTATTTTGAATTAGTTAAAGCTAAATTAATTGATTACCAATTGACAATGGGGTGATCTCTTCGTTAGTACATATCGTGCGTAGATGCATCCATCTTTATATTAAAATACTTCAAGGATATTTGACCAAATAATCTAAAAATCTCATGGAATTAAAAACAAAAATTAGAACTGCTCTTCAGTCTTTTCCTTCCCATTCTTTGTTCGGGAACAATCACTGTTGATTCACAAACAATCACTGTTGCTCTTGATTTATACGAACTGTATTCTCAAGTAGTTTACGTTAATTCTACGAAATTGCAAGCATTTTGCGGAGCATTTTTTGAGATAAACAGACTTACTGTTTTATAAATACTCTATAATATGATCAAATATTGTATGGCCAATTACGCAAAAATGGTAGTGTTTAGAGCGATGATCACCAAATCGACTTTAAAAATTTAATCCGCGGTTTGAACGTCCTACGGGGATCCTTTATTTAACCCAATATATTTCTCCGTCTCAAAACGTAATTACATTTATAGGTTTTTGTTTGTATGTTTGTTTGCTTGTGTTTTAATTTCTTTTGCGGAAGAGTTTACATGTTTATAATGACAATATTGAATGCTATAAAATAAAGGGGTTTTCAATTTGAACGGGTCGATGATGAAGTGGAATAAAACAAACTGTGTGTGAGGTATTAATCAAACTTCTTATTTTAAAGACATCATGTCTGATGGCTTTTCACGTTGGCACGGATCCGAGTGCTCCAATTTTCAATGACTTTACAGTATAGAACCGGGTGAATTTAAGCAAACCTTTCATAAAGAATGTCAATAGTGGCATCCTCTCTGTGGCACGCAGCGCCATCTCGCTATAATCACATGCGTCCTTTGCCACAGATGTTTAATTTGGCTAAAAGAAGTCTGTTATAATCACTACGTGTTGCATGGCATTGGCCATAGAAGCCCCACCAACGTTTTCAAAAAAGTACGGACCATTGACGCCGCCCCCTATATCCACACAAAATAGTGGATTTTTGTATACATTGCCACTTCATAAAACAAACGTTGGTCGTCCGATATATGACAATTATTCTTGTTCATGTAGGCATTCATCAAAAAATGCGCATTCTTCCAAACCCTCCGAAGTCTAAGCAGAGACCAAACGCCACCAAAACAACGTGGCCGCTAAAGGTTACAAATATCAGCCCGCTCCAATTGAAGACAGCTATACAATCCATCTACATGAATGGAGGTTCTCTATTTTGACAAACTGACAAAACACACAATCCAATTCGAGTTTTAACCGAAATTGCAATTCAATAAATAAAAATTTAAAGTTCTTGCTAAAAAAACACGAATGGACTTTAAGTTCTCAAAGACGTACTAAGAAATAAGTGTACTGTCTCTTTTTCTCCCTTTACAAGAGGTGACTCAGAACAAATAATTTAAAGGAGTTTTATATTGTAAACGCACTTACCCCTCACAGAATATGTCTTGTAATCTGCATACTGTTCGCCTAGATCCACTGTTGCCGGTATCGTCGAGAGGCAAGTGATTTCAACTCGTCCATTGTTGTCGACATGCTGCTCCGTTAGTACAATATTCAATTGGCTGAGGGAGTAAGTTCCCTCGAATAATTCTTTTGCAGCTTCACGATCGCGCGCCATCGCATCAACTGCAGCCGCTGCCATCGCTACTCCCCTACCGCCACCAGGATGTTCTAGTGGATACGTGTAGGAAACGGCCAGCTGTTTCATATGACCCGCCTTTGGTGGTATACCAAAAGTGCTGCTCATGTTAGGGGCTTCTGGACCGAACACGCCGCTATTTAGCGTGCTTCGCAATATGCCGATGGCATTGTCGTTGATATGGCGTCGGTATTTACGATTCGAATAGTGTCTGCAATCATATAAATAAGAAATGGGAATAATTATTAATGTTCTAGTGGGTCATAATGGTCCACAAATGGAATCTATCGGTAAAAAATGTGTGACATCGGAACGGAGAGCAATTTTTGATGCAGTTTTTCCAATGGACAGAGAAATCTTGAAATGTCTCTGCAAAGGGACTGATATCGCAATCAAAAACGGAGTGTTCACGCTCAGAAGTAAAAATTATTAATTTTTTTTTTGAATTTTCTACAGAAGGGGTAAATTTTATAAATGTTCTTTCATTTGACAAATACCTGAAGATATGCTCGTATTATTTGCAGTTTCACATAAATCCGTACAGTTTTTCCGTACATTTTTCATTGTCTCGCGGCTATTGTTGGGAACTATCGAATAAAAACTGTAGAGTTATAACTATATAGAGTTATAACTATATAACTAAATATTTTGGAACCGAAAAACTATTTTTTTAAATATTTTATTTGTTAAAATGCATATAACGAGTGTTAACGTTCCTATCAAAATTAGTCAGTCCGGGACCAGTAAAGGGAACAATTATTCCATATTTAAAATCATTCAGTAAATAACTCAATATTTGAAATCATTCGATTGCCCCAACACTACTCGCGGCGGCCATTCGGGCTATGTAACTTCGGGCGTTGAAACTTTCGTCAAAAATTTCGCTTCCAATATGCATTGAGAGGCACCAAGAGGAATTCTTCATTTCGTCTGAGACAAGTGAGGCCATATTTGTATCTGCTGCTCTTCTAGAAGCTGTCGTCGTGGCGAAACAGGAGAGGGCAAAAGAGAGGCGATAAAACGTCTTTCGGTTTTCATTTTAAGGGCATTAGTATGCTGAAGCTAGCAACAACATGATCGACCACTTATAAGCAAAAGTAGTAAATGCTCCACTGACTGCAAGGAGGTTTGAAGGAGTAGTATGGTATGGATATGTTGTTTTAAAGACTTTAAACAAAACACATAACAGTTCTCAGTACCATTAATCATATTCACCAAACATTTCACGCTGAATATAAAAAGCACCCAAGGGAATTTGTGCCTTTGAGAAATATCAGCATTTCAACGCTCACCACAAAAACCCCAAAAAAACTCCTTCCCCTTTAAAACTGAACATAATTTTGAACGTTAGATTTATGGATCACTGTTCGGTTGCCAGCAATTAATAAGATCGAATTTTACATGAGTTCAGCTTGGCGATTTGGAATTTCTCTTCTCATCTTCATAAGATACAGGGTGAGGATGAAATTTACTACTGATCGTGATGAAAAATATAATAAAAACATTATCAGATATTATTTAAGTATATCAATCAGAGAGATGCGTTCGAATTCACCCATTTTGCAGTCGTCGGGAGTGAGGAGGCCAATCCCAGAATGACCCAGAAAGCTGCAACTTTTTCTGGCGGTGATATTTCTAGAAACTTTGATCATTATATATTCAGGCTGGCTAATATTATAAAATTGATATCGTAGAACTAATGAAAACGCTAAATTTTGCACCTTAATGTGCTCACTCAAGAAAAAGGTTGAGGATTCCCAACGGAAATCATTTATTATTTTATTATAACTCATTATTTGATAAAAATCTAACAGAGTATTTAACAAAAATTAACAGCTATAAAAATAGACTTTCGGTGTTGGTACCTTAACCAACACCCATGTGCGCCCATTTGAATTCTAAGTGCTTTTAAATCCAAAATGGCTGACTTCGGCTCGAAAAGAGGTCTACTTCCGATCTTAGTGGCAAATTCTAACAGCAAAAACGTTTGATCAATACCAGCGTCTGGCAGTTATGACTAAATATTTATTTAGGCAAAATTTATGCAATTAAAATAGACTCTCGTTGTAATTGTCACATCCTGTCATTAGTGTAAAAGTTTAAAACTATAAATTCCTTTTAATGCTTTTTAAATGAAATTCATGCTGCTTTAACAATTTAGTTAAGAACGAACTATCAGTTCGTATAAGGTGAAGAAATCGATGTGGGATGGCGGAGATGTGACTACCCAAGGATTAGGTAGTGAAAATACATGCTAAGACAGCTTATAACTCTTCAGTTCTTTCATTGTGCGAAGGGTTAAGAAATTAAATCGTGGAAAGTTTATTTCAGCTGCAAGAAGAAATATGTCAATTTTGTTAAGAATGGCACGAGAAAATACTGCGTGAAAAATAGCGAGGATAGTGTCAAGGGTTCAAGCTCCAGTTTGAATCTCTCACGTATTATGTGACAATTTACGTATGGACCTAAATATCTTGGTCCCATCAACTCAATAAAATAGAGTTTGGATTCTTAGCTACACAAATGTAATGAGTCACAAATGAGTATCATTCTACGGCACAAATCACATACGAGGTTATGGGTGCTGTATATATTTATAAGTTTTCTTTCATTCGTGTTATTTAAGACCTAAGACGACTATAGTACTACTATATTATAATTCATGTTAATGACATTGACCGCACGACGACTACAACAATATTCGGCCTGCATACTAGGGACAAGTACTGTCAGCGTTGTTACAGTACCACAAAAAGGAACACTTTGAGTAACCATTGAAAGCATAGACCTGATATTCTATCGTACGGAGCAAAAAATGCTTTGTCAAATTTTCAGCCGGAAAAATTGTGTAAAATTTGTCGTCCAAACATCCACCTTACCTAAGAAGAAGTAATGCCATAACAATAAAGGTAACCATGAAGTATTTTTTTGATTTTCAAGATAGAAAATAGAAAAACCAATTGATATTATTATATAGATATTACGAAGTGAAACGGAAGGTAAGGAACATGTAAATTTTCCAGGATATCCGGACAAGAACTCTCTCTCTTTATATATACATAAGTATCAAGCATTTTCTTGGCTCTGTGGTTCTGTGCTCCGTCAACTTGCCTCCGTGCTGCTCACGGCAAAATAATTCCCCACAAGTTCAAAGGCCTCTTAAAGAGCGCATCTGAACCAAAAGGCTCGACCAGGAGTCGAGAAAAAACCTGTGTATGAAGTGCGTTAGAGCCCAATATATCACTGATTGTTGGCTCGTCAGGTTGATTTGATATATTTAACTATCCTGTCCTTGCGACTCAATCAAAGTTTTCGGTCATTGCTAAAATCTTTCCGGTTCTTTTTCCGGTATTATAGTGTTCTCAAAATAGAAAACTTCAAGGAAAAAATATTAATGCGTGGAATTATATTTATTAAGAAAATACTATTATTGAAGGAAACTGAATTGTGAAAACTCAATATTAAAATTAAGTACAGGGTGTTTTTTAGCCTAGATACAATTTTAGGGATTCGAACTTTACTTCTCTAGTTTAGGTAGAGACAACAGTCAATACAAGCTATCGCTCTGACTGCTCTTGCTGATATTAATGCTCACATTTAAACAACGTTACCAATTTATCTAAATTAACTTTAAGAATCAGTCGTCGATTCGAGCAATATATTAGCGTGTTTAGCATTATCAGTTAGTGTTTAGCGATGGAGCTAATTTTTGGCTTAATGAGTTTGTTAAGAGACAAAACGGTCGCATATAGAGTGAGACGAATCCACAAGAGGCTCTACAGATTCCATTGCGACTAACAAAATGCACCGTTTGGCACAGTTTACATACTGGTGGCATCATTGGTCCTTATTTCTTCAAAAATGAGATAATTTAATGGAGATCGTTACCGCACAATGCTTTTTTTCAGAAATATTGATATTAAATATTGATATTGATACATACGAAATGTGGTCTCAATAGTATGGAGCCACCTGCCAAATCGACTTCCAGGACGACCATTGGCCTCTGGGGTCGTGCAATTTAACACGTCTTGATTATTTCCTGTGCTGTCACGTAATGTCACTGGTTGACACTGATTAACCAGCAACAATTGACACCTTGGAGGCCAACATTATCCATGTTATATGTGGCATACGGCCAGTAAAAGTGATTGAGAAATGGACGTCCAGAACGCACTATGTTAAGAACAGCCGCGGTAATCATATGCCCAAAGTCATTCTTAAATGTTAATGCCATAAATTTCTTGTGTTATCTTTTACCATTTGGAGTCCTATCGGGCTTAAAGAAACACCCCACATTACGCGTACAGTTGTATTGCGTAACTTGCGACTTACTTTTCCTTCTGCAGGAAGTTATAAGGTTAGTAAACGCTTGACTTGCAATAAAATGAATGTAAAATTAATAGCTTACTGAATGGAAGGTGGCCGTCGCGTCGAACGACGACATCATACTACCATCTTAGGTGCGATGAGCGTTGTCAGTATAAATCAATAAAGGTAACAAAACAAAACAGTAAGAACATAAATCCAGCCAATTCCAAATGATTAATTTATTTAGAATTTAATTTAGTTGTTCGAATTTCTGAATTTGAACATTCCGCATTCTTGATTAAATTATGGATACGATATATTGTATAGTTACACAAGTGTGATCAAAAGATATATGTATGCTGAATTGGTTCGGCTGTCGGCGTGATCCTGGTTCAAGTTCGGAAGTTAGTTCGAGTATCTATGTTTTCTTCTTCCTTTTCTTGTAATAGTTAATAGCTGCAGGAAGACCAAGGAAGGAGATAAGAAGTAGTGGTGAATATCATGAGACCGGAAATCATAAATCTCATTTCTGAGCTATTCCATTTCCGAGAGGAAATTCATTCCGACAGGAATGAGAGGAAATTCCGAATATTCATAAATTCGGGTCATGCATTTGGAGGGGTCCTGGGTCTGCATTGGTAGAAAAGCATGACGATGAGTCTTCTCTATGATTAAATATATCTATCCATTTAACATACACTAATAATAGTACCCTTGCTGTATAACGGGTGATGTTGATGGCATGAATGGTTTTGTAGTTAGGTTTTGATGCTAGTTCTCAACATTGCTTCTGTTAGTGTATAATATAGATATCGATGCGAATGACTATCATGGAGGGTAGAATCATATTTGCTATTTTACAACTGCCGTTTGTTTTCCAAGAAATTGCGGTAAGTTTAAAGATTTCAGGTTCCTCGTTGAAGATTAATGTTATGTTTATTTGACGGTGACCTTTCTTACTATTGACATGAAGGAGTAAAGTTTTAAAAGATCCTTTAGCGAAACTGTAAATCTAAGTTTTGCAGTAGGATTGATTTTTATTTCAAGTACTTCATTCCTATTTTAGTTAGGTTGGTGAGATCAGCATAGAATTTATGACTCCGTAATGAATATCGGTTAGTATACCAATGACTGTTAGTGTTATGTATATCGGTTAGTATACTAATGATTGTCACTGTTAATGTTATTTGAACGAGGAAGGTCAGCGATACCTGTCAAGCTTCTGTTTTATATTTTCAAATTGGTTCTTTGTACGTTTAAGAACAGCTACTATTTTATTAAACTGCTCATCACTTTCTTGTTGGCACGTAGATGCCACGTGAGAAGCATTTTAGGTATTCGACTGACTAGCATTTCCAAAGTACGTGTTTAGAATGTGAGACCGACTTTCATTGCTTCAAAGATGATGAATTTATAGCACTAACTCTGATGTCTACTTGCGCTCTCCAATTAATCTGATGTAACCCCAATTAAGGAATGACCAAAAGTTAAGACAATCAAATCGTTTGGATAATTAGAAAATGGTGTTTGAGGTCTTGAGTTAAACAACTAAAGTCTCTAGCTGTTTGTACGCTAAATTAGCTGAAGACACGCTAAAAAGTAAAAGATGCTTCGCAGACGTGAAGGCCACTACCCGTAGTCCTCCAAAACGAGGAGTTTGATTGGACGAAGCAATATTGAATTACTTTATCAACACATGTTTGTGTTACAGTTTTTTCTGGAGCAGATAAGAATAAAAAAAATGATTTATTTCCCCTCACAGAATTGGTCGGATTATCCTCTGCGACTTATGAGGTGCCTTGTTGACCCGATGAAGGTCTCTGTTGTTAAGTCGCCGACTTGTATATATTAATTTTATAATAGTTACGGGCGGCAAATATGCGCTTTGTGTTCTTGTTGCCGGCATTTGTATCAGTTTTTATGCAAATCGAATTTTATTTTGGAATCCAGGTTAGTCCTAATGTTCTGACTGTGGCTGCCTTTTCTTCGTCAAGATAGAGATTGATATATTAATCTTCCATATCAATTCCTTGTAATAGCCATGAATAGCTAATGTAACATTTTTCTAATTTGAATGAAGCGGAATTAGGAATTTAGCAGAGTTCCTCTTGAATTAATTTCGCTGTGCAAGATTGTCACTTTCTCGAATGCCGTGGTGAATATAAATCGTAGCAACATACACTATAGGAAAATGAAGAAAGCTTTGCTTTGTACTCTACTCATGAGTCTGTATTCATAATGTCGTTTGGGGCCAAACCTAATGCAGTTTCACATGTTTCATTAATTTAGTAGAGCTACTCGTTTAAGCGCACAATTACGTGGTATGAAATAATATTGTCGTGCAATGTCAGTTGGCTTGTTTTATGTCGTGTGTCCAAGACACTTTTACTCTTTCATAAATTAAACATATTTTTGTCTCAAATCATTGTTTTTTGTTAATTTTCTTGCGAGAACTGCGAACCTACTAAATGCTGTTGATCGAGACCGACCTAAGGCTGACAATTTAGCGGTTAAGAAAAACTTCACCACAAGCCTTTCTTCTTGGTTTCTAGTCGTGTTTATGTGAAATGATTCTCACAAAATGAATTTTCGCATGACGATGAATCCTCCGATAATTATAAAACTTTACTAAACTGCCAAAACATTTACAATGCGCTTTCCAGCGCTTAGTCATCTGAAGCAAGCCAGCGTACTTGATTCACATCATATAAGCTCGTCATCAGCTTTTCCGGCTACAATTCACTGACAGCATTTAGCAAGGCTGGTAGATTATCTGTCAACCTAATCTTCGGGTGCCAGTCCCGTTGCGGTGTGGGCAACAAAATGGCAGTGACCAGAGTGCAAGCTGGTTCACTAGCCATGAACATATTGCACCCTGGTTCCGAGGCCTCACCGAAGGCTTAAAAGCGGTACCACGGGTGATGCGCGATGTAGAAGGGTCTTCTAATGACCCCGCTAATATAAAGCCCACGCAGATAGCGCATCGTGGGTAGGCCCCCTAGTGGGAGCTTCGTGGTGGCTGTGGTTACCACCCAAAGTAACGCGGGTAGAGACCTCGAGTCTCCGCGAGAGTTGCGCGAGGAGGCCGCCTCCGTCAACTCAAGTGCCGGTGAGTGTCCCCACCGGCACAAGGCCTTAGATAGTGCCGAAATAGTTACCTGCGAGGAATGTCCTGCCCACACACAGGCTTCAACAGGTACATGATAAAGCTACGGTTGGCTACCGTATGCGAAATGGGCGTCGGTTGTCGCTATATGCAAAAAAAGGTACGTTCACAGAGTTCGTACTCGCAACCCCGTGCGGGATGGCCCGCCTTGGACTTAAGCCTATCATGGCAGGTGTCCAAGTAAAACACCAGACAGCAATCTGTCAACCTAATCTTTCCTGTCGAGAATAGAACATGATAGAATTTGGGTCCTATTAGTATATCTATCTTATTTGAACAGCATAATTGTAGATCTGCTAGCGTCATATTGTTGGGAATTGACCAAGTTTATGTGTCCAGAAGACAGCACACATTTTTGAGACAGAGTCGAATATTTTTCGATGTTAACTGTAGAGTAAGATAAACGCGTCAATTAGGTGGTTTTTTGATTATGCCTATGTTTATATATATTCGATTTTTGTTGATATCGATCTTGTATTCAGTTTTCTGATGACTTCTGATGATTCACGACTGTTTTTTGATGATGTTTTCGTTGGTTAAGTTAGCTTGAGGGTCCGAGTCGAGAATTGCCCTACATCCCGCAAATTTTCCACTCGACGCAACAATTGTAATTCAGGCAGTACCAAGTGAGATATGCTGTTACTTGTTGTTGTTGTTAGATGCAGGGGTAACTGAATTGGATTCAACAGATTCAGCAAGTTCATCTTTTGCCTTGTAGTCAAAGTGGAGCAAATTATTATCTCTTATCTCACTTAAGGTAGCTTTTTGATAGGCAAAATTTGGAGTTTTTCCCCGATTTGAGATAATTCATACATAATTGAATTTTTTGGCCCGATCCTTAGGTGACAGACTCTAAAACTTTTTACATCAGAATAATAGGCAATTTCCTTCCCTGAAAATGCTGTATTTCAAGTTACCTTTGGGTTTTCTGACGTTTTCCTTTTGTCCAACAGCTTCTAATAACTGAAATCGATGTTCGAAAGAACTGTAGTAATTACTTCACATATTGTAATTGTCTTGCATTTTCGTGTACCTGTTAGTAAAGAGAGTGCATTCGTTAATTTAATCATATGATTAATAAGTGAGTTGTTAATGGGTCCCAATTGTCCATATTGACACCTAAAATTTAAATAGCCAGCAGGTGTTCTAAAGCGATATCACGAAATGCCTTGATGGATGTTGATGTTGCTGCTTTGTTTGGCTTTACATATAGCTGATTTTGTGATTTCTGGAACAGTGTTGAAAACAGAATTTTCCTGTTGTAGCGATCCTGAAGCATATTCCAGGCTGTCATATAATTTTTTCCTGTTGATGGTAAATATCGTATAGGTTGGCTTCACTCTTAACTGTAGTCTTAAGGTACCACGTTCTTTGATGAAGAACCCACATATCTTTAGAAGTCTTTCTTTTTTGGTTGGACATACGGGCCCATATCATCTGGTTTGCCGTATAATTTCAATGGCGAAAAATTATTTTCCTCTATATTATTCTTCTCTGTATTATCCAATAATCAGCAGCCTTTTCTATATTGTCCCAAATAATCAGTTCACGGCAAGGTGTTATTCTGGCGAGCAATCATTCGTTTTACCGTTTAACAGTCTTTGCAATGATGCAATCATTCCTTTTGCTTGCGAATTATTGATTTTCCTCTGTCTTCTATCATTGGAGCTGGAATTGCTGGCTCGTTGTTGGAAACCCAGCCTTACGTACATGTTTGAGGTGCTTTCTGCAAACTTTTCATTTCACGTTAATATACTTCTGAATATTATTCTACGATTGGCTAAATTTGACCAAAGTAGTCATTGACGGAATACTCATTATCCTTCCGTGGATTGTTGATAGATCAAATTGTAATCGATCTGCTCAAATCGATAAAGTCATTTTTGAAGATCATGCTAATATTCTACATTTCGCTGCCCACTGTCTGCTGATTTGCTATATATCTTTCGAATAATTCCGTAGAGTCAAAGAATATAGAGTAGATAGAAGGTGCATGACGAAAATGTTTTTTTCTATATTCCTTGGTAGAATTCTGTAGAACCCTCCTTTGTTATTGACAGAGGTGTTAGATGAATACATCTTTAGGACGGATAGCGGCAAATTGGCTTTATAACGAATCTAGAAAATACCTTACTTACCAGATACTGTTTGCCGGATTATTTAAAAGAGTTAGAAATTGATTTCTTTAATCGGCACTTTAATCAGATAAGGTCGGTATTGATAAATATGTTCTACCTTAACTTAATTAATGTTAGAACTCGAACTATTAACTACATAACTAATAAATGGGGCCGATGTAAAACACGTATAATATATATATATATATATATATATATATATATATATATATATATATATATATATATATATATATATATATATATATATATATATATATATATATATATATATATATATATATATATATATATATATATATATATATATATATATATATATATATATATATATATATATATATATATATATATATATATATATATATATATATATATATATATATATATATATATATATATATATATATATATATATATATATATATATATATATATATATATATATATATATATATATATATATATATATATATATATATATATATATATATATATATATATATATATATATATATATATATATATATATATATATATATATATATATATATATATATATATATATATATATATATATATATATATATATATATATATATATATATATATATATATATATATATATATATATATATATATATATATATATATATATATATATATATATATATATATATATATATATATATATATATATATATATATATATATATATATATATATATATATATATATATATATATATATATATATATATATATATATATATATATTATATATATATATATATATATATATATATATATATATATATATATATATATATATATATATATATATATATAATATATATATATATATATATATATATATATATATATATATATATATATATATATATATATATATATATATATATATATATATATATATATATATATATATATATATATATATATATATATATATATATATATATATATATATATATATATATATATATATATATATATATATATATATATATATATATATATATATATATATATATATATATATATATATATATATATATATATATATATATATATATATATATATATATATATATATATATATATATATATATATATATATATATATATTTATATATATATATATATATATATATATATATATATATATATATATATATATATATATATATATATATATATATATATATATATATATATATATATATATATATATATATATATATATATATATATATATATATATATATATATATATATATATATATATATATATATATATATATATATATATATATATATATATATATATATATATATATATATATATATATATATATATATATATATATATATATATATATATATATATATATATATATATATATATATATATATATATATATATATATATATATATATATAATATATATATATATATATATATATATATATATATATATATATATATATATATATATATATATATATATATATATATATATATATATATATATATATATATATATATATATATATATATATATATATATATATATATATATATATATATATATATATATATATATATATATATATATATATATATATATATATATATATATATATATATATATATATATATATATATATATATATATATATATATATATATATATATATATATATATATATATATATATATATATATATATATATATATATATATATATATATAATATATATATATATATATATATATATATATATATATATATATATATATATATATATATATATATATATATATATATATATATATATATATATATATAATATATATATATATATATATATATATATATATATATATATATATATATATATATATATATATATATATATATATATATATATATATATATATATATATATATATATATATATATATATATATATATATATATATATATATATATATATATATATATATATATATATATATATATATATATATATATATATATATATATATATATATATATATATATATATATATATATATATATATATATATATATATATATATATATATATATATATATATATATATATATATATATATATATATATATATATATATATATATATATATATATATATATATATATATATATATATATATATATATATATATATATATATATATATATATATATATATATATATATATATATATATATATATATATATATATATATATATATATATATATATATAATATATATATATATATATATATATATATATATATATATATATATATATATATATATATATATATATATATATATATATATATATATATATATATATATATATATATATATATATATATATATATATATATATATATATATATATATTATATATAT
>OZ016501.1:34403787-34411287 GCA_963966595.1 Physocephala rufipes | reverse complement strand
GAGGACTATTCTAAATCTTGTCCCTCTTTTATAGCCAATTTTCATGCTTATTTACTTGATAATTACCGTTTTCGAATTATATGTTCAAAGTCCAGTCTACAAAACATCTGCATTTCAGATGTTGTTGTTGCCTAAGATTTTGTTCTTTTTTTTATTTGCCGGTTGTAGACGGGTTAATTCCAAGTGTAAAAAAAACAATATGTTCATTTCTCTTTGCTTATGTAAAGCGTTTGGTTAGTTTCAATTATTTGACCTAACGGTCATCTTCATCTGCATTGAACATGTTGTTTTTGTTTACTTCTTATGTTTTTAAACGCAGTTCTTTTAAGAGAGTATATATATTAACTTCTTGTTTTCGAGCAAAAATTCATTAATTTTTGCGACGTCGACGTCGCGTTTGATGCCCCCTCTCTCAAACATTTTAGTGGAGAGTTTTATCGAATTAAATCCATCGCCGTTTGGGTCCGCACAAAAGCGATCACTCTCACTCAGTTTGCGATCAAACTGAGGAGAGCTCAGGTGTCATGTAGGCCGGGTTCTACATGGGTGGCGCGTGTGTTAAATTTTATGAAGAAAAATTTAATTTCATTCATATCCTTCATATCCCCTCCTTTCTTCCCGATGAGGGCCGATCACAATTTTATTCTTTGTTAGGGTGATACGGAACCCTCCATGACTAAACTGGAGCCTACTTCTCTTTCGGCCCGGACGGTCCAATGTGCTGTATCTTTGTCGGATCTCCGCAACAATATTCGGGTCTATATTTGAGGCCTCCAACTCAGATATTTCACTAAACGTGCCGTCTACCATTGGTGTTGCTTCTCCGCGATCCTCTGTTGTAGTGGGCAATGGAGCTGGAACATAGACTACATCTTCTTGAGGCTCTTCACCGAACTGGTGTACTTCCTTGTAGAGGTCGTCATAATACGAATCAGTCACTGCGTCATAGTACGACGGATTCGCCTTGGTGACTGGGACAGGTGTTGGCTCTGGTTTCTGTCGTAACGGTTCCGGGTTCGAGACCCTAGCCGTTTGCCTTGGTGTCTGAGTCACCTCTTCGAAATTGAGTGGGGAATTTACATGGTCCACCCCCACACTCAACGACCAGTCGTTGGACCACCTCTGCTATCTCTTGCCGTTTTCTGACAATTTCGTCGTGACTGAACCATGTCGGACGATCCATCTTTAAATAATCCGCATATGGCTCTGTCAGTAATTTTTCGGCATATTTCAGGAGATAGACTCCGCAGTCATACCCGTTCGGTTGTTGTGGTATTTGTGGTACCTCAAACGCAACGGCATAATCCATGAAGGACTTTGGCCCATACTCAGCCTTGCGGGCTTTCCACTCTTCATGTATATACTCCCGAATATATTGTGCGACCTCTGTACGGGGCTCGAGGTGGATAGAGTCAAACTGAAGTATACATGGATACTTCATTCCCATTTCGCCATTCTCCTGTAACGTGGTAAAGAACGGCCCAGATATACCAATGTGGCCTAAGACCATCAAAAACCAGTGCTGGTTGTAATTAACGGGGATGAGTACTTGGTCCATGTCAAATATATCCACCTTCCTGGTCCATCGTTTAACCGATGTATGGCGCTCTTCTGGAGTGAGATGTAGCTGGCTTATTTTTGTGTAAAAATATGTACTGAAGACGTAAGTCTTCAGCCGTTGTTGTTCGGTCATTTTTGTTGCCGTAATATATTTGAGCCAAAACTCGATTATGGGGTCATTAAGAAATCGGCCCACCGCTAGTCGCCGATAATCTGTCATACGGAGTGTAACTCCTCCACGCCCTGGTGGGTATACCACCAATGGTCCGCGCTCGTCGGTGCCGCCGGACGCCGGAGACGAGGGAGACACCGACCCTTCTTCGTCTCCATCTAACCCTGTCGTGATGACTGTCACGCGACGTAGGGTGCCGTCGGCCGAAGCTTGGGCCTCTTCAATATTGACGGTTGCAATGATGTCGTCTAGTTGGTCGTTGTAAATTGTCGACATTGTTGAATTTTGTTGTTGTTGCTGTTGTTGTGTTGATCTGGTAAATTTGCTGAAAAGGGAAAAAATGTACTAGCGAGATAATTCTATTTTCTATCATGGACGACACAATGTTACGAGCTAGATTACACATATAATCTACGCTACTTCGAACTACTAGGTTGGTCGATGTCTGTTTGTTCGTTGGTAGTTTGGTGATACTCCTTGAGATCTCTGATATGGGCTACCAGTTTCTTCGCATTATCCACGCTGCTCAGTTGGACAATAACCGGTGACGTATAACGCGTGATTCGATATGGTCCATCGTATTTTGGAGCCAGTTTTGCTGTGAACTTCTCTGCTGCTTTGGATAATGGGTGCGTTTTAACTAGTACCAAAGTTCCGACTGCCGGATTCCACTCTCTTCGCCGTAAGTTGTAGTGGCGGCTCTGGTCTTTTGCTGCCCTCTCAAGATTTCTTCTCACGATGTGGAAAATCTCCTGTAATCTGTTCTCTCTGTACTCTGGACTCTGTGGTGCTGTTCCTGTGCCTGTGATGACTTCGTCAAAAAGTGTTGCTGGTAATCGCGGTTCCCGTCCCTGGGTAAGGAAAGCTGGACTGAACCCTGTTGTCTCCGACGTCATAGTATTAATAGCCAATGAAACTTCTGGGATGAATTCGTCCCACTGCGTTTGCTTGTTGTTGGTTACCTGTGCTAGAATTCTCTTCACGTTCCTGTTTGCCCTCTCTGTTGGGTTCTCCTGTGGTGTATAGGGAGCTGTAAATTGCTGACTAATTCCGAGATCCTGAAGAAATCGACGAAACGGCCTGCCGCTGAATTGGGCTCCGTCATCTGTTATGAGCACTTTCGGTACTCCATATCTCGCCAGGATTCTCTCTCTAATAGCCTTCTTCAGACTTGACATAGTGGCTTGCCTTAGGGGTATTATCTCCGTCCATTTCGAGAATTTGTCGAAAAAGACTAGAATCATGGTATTCCCGTGTTTTGACCTTGGTAAAGGTCCGATGAAATCTGCGCATACAATCGACCAAGGCTCCTGTGGCAACTGGGTAAGCATCTTTCCAGCTACCCTTTCCTGCACCGGTTTGTACTTCTGACACGACTCGCAGCAGCGCACATGCTTCCTTATATCTCTAAACATACCTGGCCAGTAGTAAGTAATCCTTGTCACCGTCTTTCTAATTCCCGGATGACCTGCACTTGGATCGTCGTGGTTTTCTTGAAGAACTCGCTTTCTATGATAACTAGACACACAGAGTTTCCATTCCGCGCAGTCTTCATCGTTTGACTGTCCAGGGATATGTCGATACAGTTGTCCGTTTTCAATAATGTAATCGGGATACTTTTCGGGATTTCCCTTGACTTCTGTTATCTTTGTTGTGATCCAGTGACACTTTTCCTCGGTTGCTGAAACTTTGTTGAGACTTTCCATAGGCTGTCTCGAAAGTGTATCGGCGACCACATTCCACTTTCCCTTTCGATACTTGACATCAAATTTGTACTGTTGTAATTCTAATGCCCATCTTGCAATTCGTCCTGAGGGGTTCTCCAAAGAATTTAACCATTTCAGTGAGAGGTGGTCCGTCACCACACAAAATCGATAACCTTCTAGATATGGTCTCATCTTCCTAATTCCCCATACAATTGCAAGACACTCTTTCTCCGTCGTTGTGTAGTTTCGCTCAGCCTGATTTAATCGCCGGCTCGCGTAGGCGATTACCTTTTCACCATCTTCGCTATCTTGCGTGAGTACAGCACCCAATCCGTAGTTGCTCGCATCTGTTTGTAATATGAATGTTTTTGAAAAATCTGGACAGGTCAGCACTGGTGCTTCCGTGAGTTTCTGTTTTAACATTTCAAATGCTTGCTGCTGTTCTTCAGACCAATTCCAACGTTTACCTTTCTTTAACATACTGGTGAGTGGGGCTGCTAACTCGGCGAAATCTGGAACAAAACGTCGGTACCATGATGCAATTCCTAGAAATCTGCGAACTCCCCTGACATCTGTTGGTGGCATAAGTTCCTTGATAGCTGCCACTTTGTCTGGATCGGTGTGAATACCTTGACGGCTAACTACGTGTCCTAGGTACTTCAGATCTTCTTTGAAAAACTCACATTTTTCTTTGTTAATCATCAAATTTGCAGATCGAAGTCGGCGAAACACTTCCCTTAAGTTAGCCATATGTTCTTCAAGTGATTTTCCAATCACGATGATATCGTCGAGGTACGCGAAGGCATGTGGTTCGATCTCTGGTCCAATTACTCTGTCTAATGCTCTTTGGAATGTTGCAGGCGCTGAATGTAGCCCAAACGGCATTACGCACCATTGAAATAACCCCCTTCCTGGTACTGTGAATGCGGTATATTGTTTGCTCTCTTGGCTCATCGGTATTTGCCAGTAACCGTTCTTAAGATCGAGACTACTTATATATTTTGCATCGCGTAAACGATCTAAAATGTGTTGAATCCGGGGTAGTGGGTATGCATCAGGAACCGATCGTGCATTTAGCTGTCGATAGTCGATGCAGAGGCGCCACTTTCCATTTTTTTCTTTACCAAAACAATTGGTGAGCTGTAAGGACTTTTCGACGGTTGGATGTGACCCTTTTCCAATAACTCGTCTATTTCCTCGTTTATTATCGCCTGCATTGCTGGATTTTTGGGGTAATACCTCTGCTTCATTGGTCTGTCGTCCTTCATTATTATTTTATGTGAGGCGAGATTACACGGTCCTTCCAGAGTGTCAAATTTTTCCAGTTCTTCATTAAGGAATTCATCCACGCTTTGATTATGGTTTTCCGTGACTTTTACGACTGCTTCTTCCTGTTCTGTTGTTGTATTAGGTTGTATTAGGTATTCTGTTGTTGTATTAGGTGTTGTATTAGGTCTGTCGTGTCTTCCATACATTTCGCATCTATCTCCACGTTTGTTGTTCGAATTGTAGAACATACTATGACTTCTTCCGTTTGTGGCTTGGTCCCCAAAGTTATGGTTTCTCCACCACAGCTGAATGTAGCTCCGATGTTGGTGAGAAAATCGAGACCAAGAATTACATTATCCGTTGCATCGCGTAGTATTAGAAGCGGCATTGTGCATTCCGCTGTGCCTAATCGTATGGTAATGTTCAGAGCTTCTTTGATCATCTGTATTGTGCCGTCAGCCATTTTAACCTTTACGTCCGTCCTCGTGATTTCACCGACGACCATCATAGCTGCTATCTCGCTTATAAAACTACTGGAAGCTCCTGTGTCAATCGTTGCCGTAATTAATTCTTGTCCCAGGGCGACCTTTGCAAAAATTCTGTCTTTGTTGATTCCTAAACATTTCTCGGGATACGAGGGGTGGTTGACTTCTTTGGTTCCAACAGCCCTCGCCTCTGTTGGACACCCAAGGCGTTTCCCGACGCCTTTCTGCAGCAATCCATCGTTTTAATTCCTTGTTTCCCACATTCCCAGCAAAACAACTTCCATTCGTTGCGGCAGTTCTGTCGGAAGTGGCCATTTTCACCGCATTTCCTGCAAGCGGTTCGTGGATCTATTCTTGAATCAACTGGTATTGAAGACATCATCCGATTTGATTCTGGTAGCGGTCGTCGTTGAGTTGGAATCATGCGTGTAGGTTCGGGCTCTTGTCGAATTCCCTCAAAATCATCAGCGAGTGATATTAGTTCCTCTAGTGATGAAAAATCGCTTCTTCTGATATATAGAAGATAGTCCCGCTGACTATTTCTATATATCCGTTGTAGCTTTTGCTCTTCCGTGTAATTTACATGTCGCATTAATGTTTGCATGGACAAAACATAATCTTTGTATTTTTCCCGTGTTCCTTGTACTCTCCTGCGTATATTGTCTTCTAGTTCTTCAAAATATCTCGACGGTAAGAAGAACTTCAGGAAATCTCGTTTGAAAAATTCCCAGGTGGGCCAACCGCAATTATTGTTTCGAAACCAGCTCAGAGCTTTATCTTTTAAGAGCTCTGGCATTGTTCGTGGCAATAAATGTTTAGGCAATTCGTATGCCTCAGCAAGCTCTTCGATTCTTTCTATAAAACTGATGGGGTCTTTGCCCCCGTCGTATCTGCAAGACCGCCTACGAACTTTGTCCATCACGTCCGAATAACTCATGGGATTGTGAGATGAATTTATTGGTACCTGTCTAGTTGATACATTGTTACCTGCTACCAAATTGTCGTGTAATGTGTCTGCTGTCTCTTGATAGGCCTCCGCGTTTGCTCCTTGTGGTGCCTGAACGATCGTGGTAGGAGCCTGTTTCGTTGTAGGCGAAATCCCTCGGCTCCATTGCTTTTCCAGTACCTTTAAACGATCCATCGCCGCGTCTGTCAAATCCAGCGATGTTATAAATCCGGATAGTAACCTGCGAAGTTCGTCGACGGTACCGCTAGAGCGCTCGATGCCGAATTCCTCTAAAATTTTCTGCAAACTCTCCTTAGGAACATTATAGATCCAGCCTTTGCCCATGTTGTGGTTTCCTTGACTTTGCATAAATACTAAATGAATCTCAGAATTTGCCTAACTTTTATGTATTTCCCAAACTTCTAAATATAAATGTGTTCCGTTTAATCTTAATATTCCTTTCTCCTCCGACTTTTTTTTAAAAAAATTTTTTTTAAAAAACTATAAATTTTTACCAAATTATTATTTCAGTTGAAGAGAAAAAAATATTATTAAACTTTTTTTTTAACTACTGATATTTTTTTTATCAATTCTTATACAAATAATAACTAGGCAGTACATTGGAATAAATATTATTGGATTACGAAACGACTCACCTCTTTTTTTTTAAATTATCTTTTATATATATATATTTTTTTTTAATTTTTAATCTGTTTTCTTAGTTATTATGATTTTCTCTTTTCTTTTTTTTTAATAATATATATTTCTTTTCCACTATATATATATTTTTTTTTATTCTATATTTTTTTCCAATTCAGTTTTATTTTTTTCAATAAGTTTTTTTTCTGTAAGATTTTCCTTTTAAATTTTTTCCAACCAAATTAATTTTTTTTTCAATGTAAGTTTTTTTTCACTGTAAGATTTTAATTTTTTTTTAAACCAAATTAATTTTTTTTCAATAAGTTTTTTTTTCACTAAAATTTTCCTTTAAATTTTTTTCAGACCAAAGTAATTTTTTTTTCAATAAGTATTTTTTTTCACTATATGTATATTTTTTTTCCAAACCAAATTAATTTTTTTTTCAATAAGTATTTTTTTTCACTGTATGTATATTTTTTTTAATTTTTGTTATTATTAAAAAAAATTATAAATCTGATTTTTTTTTTTAGTATTTCTCTTCAGTGGTTTTTTTTTAATTTTAATTATTGTTTCTCTTTTTTTTATTTTTACTTTGAGTTTTTATTACCTTTGATTTTATTTTTTTTTTAATTCTTTATCATTTGTTCCGTGTTACTTTAAAATCTCTTCTTTAGTTGTTTTTATTTTCTTTGTGTTTGGTACACTTTTTTTATTTCCCGTTTT
>OZ016501.1:34366287-34398787 GCA_963966595.1 Physocephala rufipes | reverse complement strand
ATTTATATCTGTGTTTTTTAATGAAATGTATAGGTCTTGCCTATACAAATGACACTAACTCAGGTTTCATAAGGCTTTCTATCCATGCTATTGGGAAATTGTAAAAATTCCCTCTTTTCTGAATGCAACGAATTTCACACATTTGCAAAATATAAGCAAACCAAAACAGTCAAAGATGCGGTTTGAAAATATTGTTACTAAAATATTCATAAACGTTGAAATACGACTTTTTTAAAAAATTTTAAGCATATATTGAAAATTACAATTTTAAAACAACTTACGAAGGCAAATATGTTGCACAGACACAACAACAACAATTGTTTTGTTATTGTGTAGTTTCTGCTTTTGAGAACACAGCCAATATTTATCAATGGATCCAAATTGATTTGGTGTAGGTGCTTTCGCTTCAGCTCCAGCAACTGTAATATCTTCGACGCAATGTAACAAGAGCAGATCTTTAAAACAGTTTTGCATTTCAAGTCGCCGGATGCTTAATTCGCCTCTATCACCTCTATAAGGTGATCACTATCACCTCTCTTAAGAGTTTTTGCCTCAGCATCCTGCACCCATGGTTGAAATTTGTATAATAGAAAAATCCCAACTGTAGTCTGAAATTCTTGGTAAGAGCGTTTAGAATAATGGAGTGTAGGTGGTATTACACTTAAATTATAGTTGCAATTTTTGTAGAGCGTCAACTCTCGTGCCATGCATTCAAATGTGTGCGAGCATGATAAATGCCAACCTGTAAGTGTAATCTAACAGGCCGATTCTGCCGCATCGTCACAAAAATTTGTGAGGATCACAAATTGAGACGAGCATATTGTGATTTTCGGCATTCTAGCGCAAACCTCATTGGAAGAAAGCTCTTTTGTGATCGAAAAGCTCTTATAGCGCGTTCACATTCAACGGATTTACTTAGCTTTCGGGTTAAGCTTTGGATTTAGAGCGAAACCCAACATAAACCCAGGTTTGTCCCATTGAAATTGTTGTTGTGAATTTTTGATAAATCCATGAAAATTCTTGGGTTTATCAGTTCACAACCCTGATTCGATGTTTGAACAAAAGAAACATATATATTTGTCTCTTTCCACCTCTAGTGTGATAGAGGGAGATAAATATTGACTAAAATTGTATGTCAGAAAAATAAAATTACAAATAGGAAATAAATGTTTGTAAACAATGAAACAAGGAAAATATATTTTCAAATAAACACAGGATATTAACAAATGAGTAAAGGAGCAACTAAAATAAATTGAAGTGAACTAAAAAAAATAATAATATTAGCCCCATCATATGTGTTCAGCAGGAAGGCTGAATTATATAATAATTTTCAATAGATTCAAAAGCTGTGCACGTTGACAGCCGAAACCTGGGTTAATGTATGTGAATACTCGATCAGCTGATCGATGTTCGAAAGCCCAAACCCAGGTTTATTTTCTAATGTGAACGCGCTATTATATCAAGTTTTAGCTTAGCAGGGTTGTATTATTTCTATTTTATTATATAATTCGTTCTAAACATGTTCTAAAAACATAAGCAATATTATTTATGAAATTTTTCACTTCTTTGTGCATAAAGATTTTTATATTATTAATACCGACAAGAATTCAACCCTGATTATTCACGGAAATGCATAATAATAACAAGCGAGTATAGTTGTTACATTATTATTATTGAAAATAAATGTTTAATTAAATATGTGTTTTATGGGCGTACAAAATATGAGAGGACTACCCAGGAGTAACCACAAGTCCACGTACGGTTCGTACAGGACCATTCGAAAACGCAAATGGGAAAAAAATGACGTTCATATACTGTTGTGACCTGCTCTCGCAACCATCACAACTTTCGTCACAATTGAGATGAAAAGAGCTTTTTTATGGTGTTCAGAATACCAAATCGTCTCAATTGTGACGATTGTATCTGTTGTGATTTGTGACGATCTTGTGATTGTGCCAGAATCGGCCTGCAAATCGAAAAGTTTATGATATTACGTTCTGTAATTATAATGAGATGAATGCACTCTGAATGAATGCTTTACAAAATGTAAACAAGAAGTTAGTGTAAGAATATTTCGATCATGAACAGTTGAGAAAAAATTTTATTGATATACAAAAATATATCAAATAATAAAACAAAATTATATCAAATAATACCATATAAAAATAATATCAAATAATATAACAAAAAATATATAAATTTTTATATTATAATAATAATAAAAAATGGAAAATTCGTTTGTAATAATTAAATTGATGTTATGTGTTACCAAGATAGTTCCCGTGGCCTATGAAATCTATGAACGTGCATTGGATGAAGTTGGTCGGAGGTGGTGGGTTCACCCAATGAATTTGTCCCGCGAAAGACATGGCTTCTTTCATACATGTACTAAAAAGCTCAAATTGATCGACGAAGAACATTTTTTCAAAGCGGTAAGAATGGATGTTTCAATATTCAACTACCTCTTGGACATTCTTCGATTGAGATTACAGCGAAGCTCCAACAGACCTTCAATCTCGCCAGAGATAAGGCTATCCCTCACAAATGTCACAAATTTTTACTTGTGATTTTTTGTGACGATACCAGAATCGGCCTGTAAGATTAAGAAAACGTCATCACTCATATTTTCAGTTTTTTGGCGCAAGGATGCAATGTCCATGTCTTGGCTTGGACACATAAAATAGGTATTTCCACAATCCGTAAAATCATATATGAGACTTGCGACGCAATTTGGCATACTCTCAATGAAATTTACATGTCGGCACCCAATATGAAAGATTGGAATAACAACGCTAATATATTCTACGTTAAAACCGAAATGCCAAATTGCTTAGGTGCTATCGATGGCAAACATATCAATATTCTGCGGCCAAAGAACAGTGGGTCGTTATACTTTAATTACAAAAAGAATTTTAGTATCGTAATATTGGCTGCTTGTGATGCTAACTACAAGCTCACATTCGTAGACGTAGGTGCCTTGGGCAGCCAAAGTGATGGAGGCATATTTTTGCGCAGTGGTTTTGGCAAGCAAATTTTGGATGGAACCTTAAGTGTTCCGCCAGCGCGTCATTTGCTGGATGGGTTAGAGGCGTTTCCGTACTAATTTGTAGCAGATAGCGCCTTCCTATTAAAATCTAATATTATGCGGCCATTTCCGGGACAAAATTTAACTTCGGATAAAAGAATATTTAACAAATGTATGTCAAAAGCTCGCGTGCACGTTAAAAATTCCTTTGGAATATTAGCAAATCGTTGGCGAGTTCTCCAAACGACTATACGAGCAAGCCCGGAAAACGCTGACAAAATTATATTGGCGACTGTCATTCTACATAACTTCTTGATGTCAAAACAGGACACATTTTATTTCAGCAACGAATTGGTGAACAGTGAAAATTTCCAGCATTGGAGAACAGAAACTAACCTACTAAGATCAGTTAACTTTACTACCCCAAACCAATCAACATTTGCTGCTTTTAACATTAGAAATGTTATAAAAGATTTTCTTTGTAATAATATATATAGTTAATCCACTAGTATCAATAATTTACATACATATAACACTTCATTTTATTAGAAAAATTAAATTAAAATAAAATTTTGAAAACAAAAGTACTTAATTTAATTTAATTTCATTTCATTTCAAATTATCAAACATTATCTGTGGTACGTGGACAAATGATTTATCATTAAAATTTTAGGAGAAACAACCAAAAAGAGGTGGAAAATCTTGCGAGATGCCTACCGCCGAAAGAAAAAGGTTTTGCCTCCTGTAGCGCTGCAGCATTGCTCTACTTTTTGCTGCAATTCCAGCTTTGCAAGCCACCCAGCACAGCGTTGGCCACATCCTGGCTGATCGCCTGCATCACGTGTGGTGGTATGTTTGAGCCATCTACCAACCTACCCAAGCTTGCGTAGAAAGCCTCCGTCGGACTCTGCTGCTTTACCGGCTCTAAATTTTTGACGACCTCATTGAGAGTGTCCGTTAAACCTCCCAGGAATTTGGCAAAGTCCTTCTGTATTTGTTTCTATAAACACAATTTTTATTTATAACCTGTAAACTTGTGCACGTCAAAAATTACTTATTTTACCTTATCCGAGGAACCACGCGGCTTTTCATAGGATGATGAGGATGCCTCCGAAGGTAATGGTGATGGTGACAGTGCTGGTAATGATGGCGATGGTTGTAGTAACGATGGCTATGACGACGGAAATGATGGCGATGGTAATGATGGCGATGGCAATGGCGACGGTAATGATGGCGATGGCAATGGCGACGGTAATGATGGCGATAGAAATGGCGACGGAAGTGATGGCGGTGGTGAAGGTAACGATGGCGATGGTACCAGTACCGGTGGAGATGGCGACAGAATACGTATGGGCACCGGCAAGACTGGCGTCATGACCTGTGGTAGTTGCACATTTCCAATCGTACTAAAGGAGAAAAAGTCTAATTTGTGCCGATAAAATACGTTAAAATTTAGCTTACGCTCTGTGAGTCTGCACCTTGTCGAGGAATGACATCACCTCGGAATACCGCCACATTTTCCGTGGCAATGTTACAGCACTACCGGAGGGAAATACAACCTTTTTCTTCCGGCGTTAGGGACCCCGCAAGATTTTCCACCTCTTTTTTCCATTGCTTCTAAAATTTTAATGATAAATCCTTTGTCCACGTACTACAGATAAAATGCTTACTGTCCAAATCCAAACTCTGCCTAATTCTTTCCCAGAGCATATCCTTATGAGCGCAATTTTTATAATTATTATTCCCCAAATCGTATAAGCAACGATTGCTTCTCACCAGCTCAATCAAGCGTTCGTCGATGCTAAATATAAAGATACGTATAGATAAATATTAACATATATATTTGAATAATTAACATACGTTTTCAACTAAATACTTACATTTCCCCCTGGCATAAATTAATATAAAGTAGAATGTTCTCGTTCTATTTCATTATTGTCAAAAAATGTAAACAAAAAACGAAATAAGAAGAACAAGGGTAGCAGACGGCAGTAAAATTAGAAATTTTCAATCTATTACCTGGCAGAAACTGCATTTACTGCCCGACAGAAATTATTTTTTTCTCACTTCCCATAAGAGCCAATGTAAATTTTGACATTTCTGCCACTGCCGGCAGAAACAGTAATTTCTATGTGTTCAAGCTATATAGAACAAATTACGTCACGCTTCTGAACTGCTAAATACCTCGTATTCTTAAATTGTATCACCATACGCAAAGTGCTTAGCAAAGTTTCACACCATACGAACATTATTAATGTTTAAGAAGCACATTTTGAAAGCTTTATTTTTAAGCGCCATATATCCAAACAAAAATATTGATAGAAAATCGTTTCAGTTCCATTGTTTTTCAGTTTTCTTTACGTTTTTGTTTGTTCCTCTTGACGGCTGAGAAAACAATTCGATATTTACAATTGTCGCAATTTTCCTTTTATAATTTCCATGCCTATAGTAATTGACTAAAATCTAGAAAGTACACCAAAATTTTCAATATTGGTCTTCTAATTATCGATTCCCACCTTTATTATACTTATTTGATCAATTTTAAAAGATAATAATCATAGCTTTTATTAAAATTAGGTCAAACACTTATAAGTAGATTGGGATAAATGTACATAATTAAAATAAGCATATTGCCCTTAAATAAATAACACATTGAAAACTTGTTTATTTCCACAAAAATTATCTATACTAAGAAAATTGTACTTATTTTTATTTTTATTACATATTTCAAAAATTGGTTCATTTCTTTTTCCACAAATTCAAAGATAATTCATAATTTTTAATTTCAAGTTTGTAAATGTAGTGAGCATTTGTTACTCTTTGATCTGGCGTAGCTTTATTAATTAGCTGAAATTAGCTAAAAGTAGAACCACGTAAAATTAAATCTCATATAGTAAAATACAGCACATGAAAATAAAATACGCACATAAATTCCAACATATTATGCGCCTTTTTTAATCAGTTGAAAAGGTGTGCTATGCAATTTTTGTGTTAAGTTATTTTAACGTGCAGCTCTATTCAGGCGAGTTATGAAACAAATAATTTACAACAAATATGTTATAATTTTTGTCATTTCAATTTGTGATCGGTATTCCGGTTAAGCAGTGACAACACGAAAGCTCCTTATATTCACCATTGATAGAACTTATCCAAGATTCGATTTGTTTTGTCTTATCTGCTATTTCCGACTGCACCTCATTCGAGATTTCATTCATTGTAGTATTTAAAAGTTGAAAAGCAACAGGAAAAGTTAGACAAGAAGGGGAATGATTCGAACCTTGGATAAGCATGTGTTCTATTAATTTTGACCTATAAAAAATAGCAACAGATATTTTGAAATAAACATCTTTTATGTGCGAATTGCTTCATTATATTGGTCGGATTGGCTAATCTATGAGTGCAATATAATTTAAAATGAATGCAGAAAATGGTAGAATAATGAATGCAAATATTATTTCATTGAATTTCTATCATCGCAAGATTTTTATCAAAACTTGATTTTTTTCTTCTTTCCTGATTTTGAGGTCACAACAATAAAAATGCCAAATGTCATCCGCTTTTAAATTTTAACCGGAATAGCTATTTGTGAAAAAATTCCGTACTGCGTACTAAAATTAACAGATTGGGTCCAGCGTCGACTGAGGGTGAAATGCAAAATAATTCGCTCTTTATTATAAATTGATGAATAAAGCGGGAAATTCTTCATGCGAAAAAGTTTCAGACTCTGCTATCACAATTTTTGTTCGATATTTTCATTGGAAACAAAGTTCTGCTTGAAACTTCTGATCAAAGCAGAGTTGCAAACTCACTCTGGGTGAAAAGATTACGGCCCAGTGCTCTATGTTACTTCAACTGGTTCACGTCAGAATTTCTTGCCGGAATTAAGGAACTACGTTTGATTTCGTTTGATAGTATGTCACATTTAAAGACATCTGACGCTTTCTAAATCACATTTGCTAGAGTCTGAGCTTCATTTGATTGTTTCTTACATACATTTGTACTTACATACATTTTCTTACATACATTCTGAAATTCAAACAACAATCTCTGAAAGTAGAGTGTCGCTTTCTGAAATTAAGGTTACAATTTCTGAAGATGAAGTGGGTACCCTGAGCAAAATCATGTTCGTCCTGAACTACAACTGAAAAATGTGTAATTTACACAAGACAATCTTTGTTTGATTTTATTTGCTGTGTTCCATTTGCAACGAGCAAGTGCTCGCAATTACTTCTATCTACACGCATTTACCCATGCTATTTCTCCCGAGTACTCCGTTTGACATTTTGCTGGTAGTTACGCAAAGGCTTGTCGCCAGAGGGCTTTTGACTTATGAATCAGTTCAGTGGATAAAAGCTGTCACTTTCATCTTGACGCACTTAGTTGGCCAAGTCGTTTTTGCTTTGAAATTATTTTGATAAGCTCAATTAAAAATTGGTAAAAGTGATTAAACCCAAACAAAAATGATTACAAATGCAGCAGTAAGTGTGAAAATACATTTTTTAAAAATAAACAAAAATACAAATAAAATTTTTAGCTTCATTTACTGGAAGAAAGCGAGAGTAGCGAATGTTTTACTTCGTCTTCGGAATCGGAATCCTTATCGGAATCTGATGAATCCTCATCAGAATCTGATGGACACCAAGTAGAATTAAGGGTGGAAAATACGCGGATCTCATAAGGACCTACACTGATGTGCAATTCTAGAATCATTTTCGAATCTCTCGATATGTTGCAGAAAGTGTGGTAGGTATGGTATGAAGATAAAATGAAAAAAGTATTTATTGCACACAATTTTTCTATTCTTACTTAGATTAATACAAAACTGATAAATTAGAAGGGAATCTGCATGGACGTCCAGAAATCGGTCCAGAAATTGAAATTTACGTCGCTCTATGGTTTCTGGCCAATACCGAAACCTATAGGCAAATTTCGGATAGGTTCAATATCACGAAGAGTTCTGTTTTTCGCATTTTACATAGAACTATAAAGTGGTCGTAAAAGCCAGCCCCGATTTTATAAAATGGCAAACAGAAAGTGAAGTGCGAGTAAATCAGGAAAAGTTTTCTGCATTAAAAAATTTTCCCCGAGTTATAGGAGCAATTGATGGTTGTCATATCAGAATCAATCCTCCCAAACGGAACAAGGAAGCCTATTATAACAGAAAGAAATACTACAGTATTCACCTCCAAGGAATTGTTGATGCTAATAAGAAGCTTATAGATGTATACTGTGGAGAACCGGGCTCTATTCACGATGCTCGACTTTTCCGAAAGTCAACTTTCTTCAGAAAGCTCTGTAGCAGTCCCAATCTGCTAATACCTGGTGGGGTTTTGCTTAGAGACTCCGCGTATCCAGAAAGTGAATTTGTAGTAACGCCGTTTAAGGATTTCGGAAGTTTAACTAATAAACAGCGATTCTGCTACTAGAATCGTTGTTGAAAATGCTTTCGATTTAGTAAAAAGTCGCTTTCGTAGACTCAAATTCTTCGAAAGTCCAAATGTAAGTTTTATTACAAATTGTGTAGTCGCAGCATGTGTTTTGCACAACATTTGTATCTCCGAGAATGATTTTATAGAAGTCGAGTCTCAAATGGAAATGAATGAACCGATTTTGTACGAGTACAGTCCAGAAATCCAAAGTGCTAGGCAACAAATTTTTATTGAATTAGACGCACAAGAATTGTTAAATTAAACTATTTTATTCTTTTTAAAATGTATTTATAAAGTAATTAACAATAAACATAAAGGCCTCCTTAGCGGTAATAGAAAAAATTAATACTTTGTTTCAACAAAAAGCTAATAATATATTTGTAGGAACATATCTTTGGTGATGTTTTCATATCAACTAAAGATTAAATTTTCAGACTTTTTAAAACATCCATAATGTCTTTATGTCTCGCGGCACTTTCTTTTGCTTTGTTTTCTAAATATTTTTCATAGAGAATTCTTTTTGATTTTCTTTCCTCAATTTTACTTTCATAATTTTTAATTTTTAAAATGCCTGTTCCTCTATCTTTAGCGCTTTTGTAAGCTCGGAAGAGGCTCCTCCATTTTGTTTCTATATGTTCTGCACATGCGGGCGATGCCTGTAAATACTTTATTAAGATTTTGTTTAAAAATTACTCCTAAATTTACTTACAAGAACATTTAGAGACTCTAAATCCGTAAGCAATATAGTCCAAAAATATTTTTTATTCCGAGTTCTAAAATATTCATCTTTTCTATTGCTGTACACGGTAGTGAGAGCTTTGCCCTCTTCGTAGGTCCAGTTTTTCATAATTTTGAATTGCCCCGTTTCCTAAAGATTTTTGCCTAAAGATTTTGTATTTTTGATTCAAGATTGTTTGGTTGTATTTATTGAAATATTTAATGAACTGATGCGCAGCATAAACTGCAAGATTTAATTTATAAAAACCCTGCGATTAGTTTGTTTTTGGCAGCTTGTTAAAAATATCAGCTTTTGACAAAATAAAAGAGAAGTTTGCTTATGTTTTATTGGGGAAGGAAAAAAGAGCGTTCCATTTGTCATCTACACACAAATACTTGCAAGTACTTGGGAAGTGCAAATGGAACACAGCAATTGTTTCAAAGGACTCCGATCTCGTTATCTCTTCTACATAATATTAACTCAATTGAAATTTCTATGCTCTACTATTCCCTTTTGCTCTTTCTTTCCTCACAAATTATCTTCAATATAATTAGTTAGAATATCTCTCGCGGTGAAACATTTACAGTTTTATGAGAATGGTCTCTACTCTCGTCCTTAAATCCGTTAAAGAACATTTCGAAAATCGCTGCGTATTGCCGTTTTGACCGAAAAGATTGTGAAACAACAAAAGCAAATTGAGATCCATTACCTCGTTTCGTTCGAACTCCACGGCAAGTTATTTCCGCCATATTTAGAAAAATAATCAAAACAAAATTAGCAATAATCGTTCGAGCTTCATTCGAATAGCGATAATCGAGGCTGCTTCATTTGAAGATAAATAATTACCATAGACTCCCACTAAAACAAGAAGCCCCAGGCCAAGAGTTTGTCTAATTCAATTCGCTCACTATATACATCCTGTTATAGACTTTTTCAGCTATTGCATAAATATCTTGAAAAGGACCACGTAACCACGGAGTTCAACAATTTTTGTGTTGTCTCTTCGTGAAATGCATTTAAACTATGCTAGTGTTCCAAAATATAAGGAGAATTAATAATTATTCTTAAATAACCAGAGGTTGGGAATTTTTTGACTTTTATAATAAAAGTCATGAAATAAGAGTTATTCAATGACTTTTATTTTAAAAGATTTCGATAAGAGTTATTCGATGACTTTTATTTTACAAGTTTTTCGATAAAAGTTATTCGATGACTTTTATTTTAAAAGTTTTTCGATGAGAGTAATTCGATGACTTTTATTTTAAAGGTTTTTCGATGAGAGTTATTCGATGACTTTTATTTTAAAAGTTTTTCGATAAGAGTTATTCGATGACTTTTATTTTAAAAGTTTTTTAATAACAGTTATTTAAGACTTTTTTGTAATATAAGTCTTTTGTTGATGAGGTAGATGGTGGTCAATACGAACTAACATTGAGCTACGATATGACGAAAAGAATGGATCTTAGCTGGTGGGTTGGAAGATGCACATATATAGAAAGTATTGTGAAATACATTTTTAACATAGTGGGAAGTGGGCGGGGGCCAATCGATAGCAAATATCATGAAACTGATTTGGGACATCGTGGAACGGAGCGTGGACTCCCCAAAAGGGGCGAAAGGGGCGTTTTTTACCAAAAAAATACTTTGCGCTAATCGATAGCAAATATCATATCCGTTTCATGATATTTGCTATCGATTAGCGCAAAGTGGTTTTTTTGGTAAAAAACGCCCTTTCGCCCCTTTTGGGGAGTCCACGCCCCGTACCGCCATGTCCCAAATCCGTTCCATGATATTTGCTATCGATTAGCGCAAAGTGTTTTTTTTGGTAAAAAACGCCCCTTTCGCCCCTTTTGGGGGGTCCGCGCCCCGTACCACCATGACCCAAATCCGTTTCATGATATCTTCTATCGATTAGCGCAAAATAGTTTTTTTGGTAAAAAACGCCTTTTTCTCCCCTTTTGGGAGTCCACGCCCCGTACCACCCTGTCCCAATTACGTTTCATGATATTTGCTATCGAGTAGCGTAAAGTAGTTTTTTTGGTAAAAAACGCCCTTTGCGCCCCTTTTGGGGAGTCCACGTCCCGTTCCACTATGTCCCAAATCCGTTTCATGATATTTCCTATCGATTATCGCAAAGTAGTTTTTTTGTCAAAAACCGCCCACTACGCCCTTTTGGGGCCGCCACTGCCCCTCCCACCTGATTTTATATCCGTTTCGTGACATTTGCTACCGATTGACGCAAAGTCATTTTTCGTAAGAAACGCCCCTTTGGCGGTATTGAGTGGCCCCCGCCCACTTCCCACTATGTAAAAAATCTATTTCACAATACTTTCTATATATGTGTGCATCTTCCAACCCACCAGCTAAGATCCATTCTTTACATCATATCGTAGCGCAATGTTAGTTCGTATTGACCACCATCTACCTCATCAACAAAAGACTTATATTACGAAAATGTCTTAAATAACTCTTATTAAAAAACTTTTAAAATAAAAATCATCGTATAACTCTCATCGAAAAACTTTTAAAATAAAAGTCATCGAATAACTCTCATCAAAAAACTTTTAAAATAAAAGACATCGAATAACTTTTATCGAAAAACTTTTAAAATAAAATACATTGAATAACTCTTATTTCATGACTTTTATTATAAAAGTCATAAAAGTTTCGACCTCTGATGGAAACATAAATTTTAAATTTCCTACACAATATAGAATAAAGGATATGTATAAATGTTAATATAGAGGATAAATATGATGTAGTTATTTTCAGTGACCTTCGTTTTTTGTCTCACTTTTCAATAATCCGAATCCGCCTTACTGGTGCATATATTCTGCTACGCGATTCTTTCACTTAGAACAGGAAATAGCGCCTTATCGTGACCTTTGTGGATGGTCTCCATGCTACACAGATGCTTCATGCATGTCACTGAAATACGAAATATCGTTTTGCACTGCCACATCCTGCGGCGGGAGAAGCTTCTTTTCTCCTTTTACTACTTCCCTTGGCTACCTAAAATATTTGACTTGATATGAATTTCCCGGATGAATAAAAATTAAGAAACTAGTCAAATCTACAGAGGAAGCGAAATGATTCCATGATAAGATATTCAGCCTTATAATGTATCACGAAAACGAAACTCGATCTTCGATTTTTTTTACTATTTCCCTCCTTTCTTTCATATAACGAAAAAGAAGAAGAAGCACGCCAAAGTAGCGAAAACGAATTGAAAACTGTTTTTGTTGGTGTTTTTTACGTGCTTTCTGTGTCCGACTGGAACTCACTTGATAATGTAAGACGAATACTTCGCGAAAGGGTTGTCAAAACTTGACGATCACAAAAAGCGTTCGTCGCAGACGTCGCGTATTTTGCAGCATATTATTGTGAGGAGAGAAGTAAGGAAAGCCTACATGTTCAAACTTATGAAATTATTTTTAAAGTTATTAATAACAATGAGATTTATATTTGATTTATTATAAATTTATTATAAATTATGCTCGGGTTATATAAAAAGTATCCTATTCAAGTATATTGAGTAATATTAACCGAATGTGGCGAGTTTTCTAAATCATTGCTCAGGAGAAAATTTTCCCAATTTTATTGCACATCAGTGCATAAAATGCCATGTGATTTTACTATTAATTGTGAAATTTGTCAGGTATCCGCAATGCAATGCGGGTTTGTAGTCGTGGTCTTCGAAAAGCAAAACTTTGATGTAGTCCGATGGATATTGTTTGTTGTTGCTGTAGGTCGATTCAACAATAAATTGGAAAATGAAGAGAAGAAGTTACATTATCTGAGCCCGAAAATAGTTTCGGTTTTGTTCCGTGTTCGTCAACGTTTACGTATCATTATACATAATAAGGCTGACTGTTTCTTTAAGGTGAAAACCAGAGACAACGAGATAGGAAACTCTTTTCCCGAAAAAAATGTCTCAAAAAAACGACAAAATTTTACACGATCAAAACTCACGTACAGGGGTTATGTATAAGGATGCGTAGTTACCAAAATAATGTCACGTATGACGTTTCATGAATATATTATGTAAGCAATTTATTGTTTTTACATTTTTTCATAGGTACCAGTTCTCAAAACTGAATTGAATTATCAGAATTATTATAATTCTAATAATAGTCTACTGAAACATTAGGTCTTGGGGAGTAATTTGACTTTAGTTGCTATTAAAAATTACCAATTAATTCTCTAAATTACCAATTAATTACCAATTATCAATTAATTAATTAATTAATTTAATTCTTTAAATTACCAATAATGCCAATCGAGGGCAGAGCCGTTCGATCAAGCGTTGGGTTGCTCCTACTTGCGTGAATTGAGGTAACAAGCGATAAAGCTGGGAGCTCAAGAACCGGAAAGAAAATCAAACTTATTGGAATGGAATTATTACTCATTCTTACAGTTTACATTACCGTTATTTTCATTCAGTAAGAGACTAAACGAAGACTTCCAGTTGCCAATATTGCAATCCCGAGGAAATGCTAAAAACGATATGCCGTGAACGACAAATATCTGATCTCGAGCCTTAACTAATTGGAGATTAAATACCGTATTAGCAACGTATTATGTTGGTTTCTACGCCAATAAAGAACTTATTGGGAAGAGTAAATATAAAGAAATATATTCAAAATCTGCATCTTCTAATTCACATCAATAACTTACTTGCGAACTTATAGGTTTCGGAAAGATTGTGGACACCACAGTCCAAACTGCAGCCCTAGATGCATTGCGATCTATATTCAAGATTCAAGATAAAATTACTCCCTTTAATTTGCAACTGCAAGCAGAATCATCGTCATCCATTGAAATAAATAACTTAGTTCCGTTGAAATAAGGCAATGGATATTATTTAATTATACAAAATTGCTACATTCAATTATTTTTTAATTATTTTAAAATTGTTACATTCAAATATTGCATGTAGTGCCTTTAGTTGATTAATTTGAAATTTGTAACATTACTTTAATAGAATAATTTTGTACTGAATGTATAATTTGATTTGTTTACAGAAATTAATTTATATATGTAATTTCTCTTTGTCTTTATTGTTTTATATTTGTATAACTAGATCGTTTTGAAAATGTTTATATCATTGATGTTTGTAATTCTTGATAGTTCAATTGATATTTTATTATAATTATATTAATTAAAATTTTAATAACCTGTGTATTTATTTTTCATTTTACTTAAATGCAATAGAAATTATTATTTCTTTATTTCCTATAGTGAACAAATGGAAATATAAAATTTTCATCAGAGGGATGTCTGCACCTCCACGTCACTCAAGAGGTATGCATATTGGCGCGTTATCGTTTTTTTTTTGGATGTAGGTTTATATCACCCATATACAAATATACAAGACACACTTATTTTTTTATATATACATAACAAATTGATAGGAAATTGTACAATGATATGTAAAACATTTCACAAACGTTAATATATATGAAATTTAAAATGTTGCTACTATGTGCTACTATGTTATATTTTATGAATGTTAATTGATGTTGGTGATAATGTATGATATAATGTTGCATAAATTTATATAAGTTAAATAAATTTAGTTAAGCAAAGTTAAAACGAAGAAAATATAAAAAGTGCATTCACAAATATGATAATATAATATACACAATATATTTTAGTATTATACCTATACGTACCCAAGGATTTATGCAGTAGAATGAAATGTAATTATTTTACTGAACTGATTCTAAAGGAGCGCGACGGAAAGAAATTTTTGTTTAAACACATATATTTTGAAATACTGGCTACAGATTACTATAGCTAGGCAGATAAATATAAAAATTATGAATTTTGTTAGTTTGATTGGAACCCAATAATTTTAATTTAAACATTGTTTATATACTTAGTATCTATTTCCAAATAAAGTAAAAATATGTTCCTCTATTAAGTTGTGAACGAAAAAACGACGGGTTTTTCTTATTTTTGGCTATGGATCTTATGTATTTCATGCATGTAGTTAACTGTATCTTCTAAACCGAAACCGACCGGACCGCCATGTAATATTCACAAGAATGACGAAAAGGACAATAACACGGCGCAACAGAAAATGAAAAATTTTACCCTCCAGAAACGAAACTTCAAGGAATTGAATTTTTGTCAATTTTTTATGTTTATATTGACTTTTATTGCTTTGCATGTTATATATAAAAAAATTAAATGCAAAAAATATTTTTAAACCTTATGTGCCATATATATTATACTGACTACAAAGTGGGTACACAAAATACTGCTGTTTCTTGTTCCTGTGGAATAGTCGCGACAGAGAAAATAATTTTACTCGTCAATATTGGCCAACAAGAACCGGCTACCAAACCAACCACTATAATGTGAAAAATAAACCACTAGTGCTGCCGGATATGGTTTTCAACGGAATAAAAGTCAATATAAACATAAAAAATTGACAAAAATTCAATTCCCTAGGTAACAGTTTACAACCGATTTTTTCAAAATAAGTCTTGAAATCTTTATTAAAGGATTACCTGTCATTGCACACCTAGAATTTTTCCTGTTAAATTAGAAATAAAGGAGCTGCGGTTGATTACTCTCATTATATACGTTATATTCAGTATGATTTAAAAAAATGCTTTTTTGGATAAATGGCGATAGCTTAAAAACGAGATGAGACAGGAAAACTAATAGCATTTTTGAAAACCGCATAAAATTTCACTTTAGAAACTTGAGTTTTCATTTTTGGAGGGATACGTTTTATAACTTATTTGGATTGATGATTTCAATATTTTTTCAAAAAATCGAAAAAAATTAATTTTTTTTTCTGAATTCTTTTTGCGATAGAATTGGCATTCCTTAGCTGATTATAACAAACGTAGTCTTAAAATTTTTGTTGGAAAATTGACTTTACCTCCATGGTCGGTAATTATTATACCTCCATGGTCGGTTATTAAAAAATTCAAAAATTAGGAAGCCACAGTTAATTATATAAATCTAAGTTTTCGAAATACCAAAAAAACGGTTTTTTGTTGATATCTCGAAAACTAAAGCCGCAACTAGAAAACTAACAACATTTTCGGAATCAGCGGAAAATTTTCCTATAGAAAATCACTATCTGGTTTTTGGAGGAAAATCTTGTTGCGCCGTGTAATTTTTGCGTCCGGAAATTCGCACATGTGCGGACCCCCGGACAACCATCCTGGCGGCATATTCGCAAGTCTGGCATATTTATTTTTAATACTTTAATTAGTATTTAACTAATTTTACAAAAAAAATCATAGTAAAATTATTTAAATTTTAAGGTGTGGTGAAAAAATCATTGGTGAAATTATCACATCGGTGCAAAATAAATTAATAAATGGAACTAAAACAGAAGGAAATGGACAAAGTGCATTTAAGTAAATGGAAACATTTTATGAGCATCCTTAATGTCCCGATTGAAATAATCTAATCTGAAAATAAATAGTTTAGCTAAGAATCATGTTAATGTAGCATAGAAATTATCGAAGCGTTTGAAAATGCAATCCAAAACAATGCAAAATTGTTGTATGCAGTACCAAAAAATATGAAATTTGGTAAACTTGATAGTTGTTCGATGCATACGCAGCAGTACTAATATATTATTTTATTAATATTTCTAATAATTAACAAAAAACATGGATATAATACTTATTGCTGAATACTGGCAACACTGCTTTAATGCTAATTCCCAAAATGACCCTTTGAGTAGTAAGCGCCGCAAATGCTGGAAACACTAAAATCATCGAATTTATGGGAAGTGAAGAAATAATTAAGGGTATGCCAATGCCACATGTTTTACACATTTGATTTTTCAAGAGTTTCTCTTGATAATAGTAAATAAATAATTTCTTGTAGGTCTGGTTATTAATGTGAGCACCAGGAGCTCAAAAGTTATATTAAATGATTTACGATGAAAAAAGGAATTTATTAATAATAATACAATTTTATTTGAAACTAAAAATAGTCATATTGGTGTATTGGTATACCCAAGTAAAATATTTTATATTTTACATAAATTAGCGCGTCTAACACTTGGCTTCAAGGTAATGGTAGCAGAATTGTTAATAAAACAATGTGAAGAATTTTATTTTTAAGTTATTTTTAGATTCTGGTGTCCAAAAATTGGTTTAAATTATTTGAATGTTCTATTAACTAAGTCAATCGAAATTGTTATACATTAAAATATTTAATAAAATTGATTTTCGTTTATATTCTTATGCATATGAAATAACTACATTTATTTGTTCCTAATCAATTTATACAAATATTTTAGTTATCAAATAAATCATGCGCACAAGTCTACGCATATTAAATCATAAAAGTGTACATGAAAAATAATTAAATTTTATAAACCAATAACTACGTTGGCATATCAAAATAAAGCTGGTGAACTTATGAAATGGATTGTCATTCGGGGTCTGAAAAGGGTGTACTGGTCGGGTCTTAAGCTTGAAATTCTAAGTAAGAATCATTAGTCAGGGTCTTAAACATAAAATTTACACGGACGAAATTATGAGTCAGGGTCTTAAACTCACGAACACTACATTAAATCAGAGTTGCAGTTAGAGAAGTTTCCTATCTCGTTATCTCTGGTGAAAACCGGAGCTAAAGAGATGGGAAACTTCTCAAATGCAACTCTGGTTTTAGTGTTTGTAAAGTAGTGTTAGCGAGTTTCAGCCACAAACAATAATCCAGTTTCAGACCCTAACTGAATAGTAACTTACTTAATAGAGCAAAGCATACCAAAGGAGATATAATAAATCAAACAAATATTTAAAACAATTTATTTAAACAAATTCTGCATGTTGCTTTATTGACACTACTCGAAAGCCAGGTAGAGGGCTTTGTTTTGAATTTCCATATTTGCTAATCATACATCGAAGAAAACAAACCTTAATGCATATGTTTCAATACACTAGATCGGTGTTATTATTTTACAATTTCTATCATAACTACAAGTAGTTAATATTGTTAATATTTTATAAGAATATATGCGAAATTAAATATAGTGTAACATTTTACTAATCAAAGGCTAATCAAAGCATTTACGTAAATTTTTTGAGGAAGTTATGGTAAAATAAATTAAACAAATATTTAAGAGAATTTATTTATTAATGTATTCAATTATTAATAATAAAGTGAATTAATGTAACGAATTTCAATTATTTTTTATCATAATTTTTGCTCACACATATACTGCTAAAAAATCATTCTTCTAAACTGTGCTTTTTAATCAGTAGCGATGTTCGTGTGGTGTGAAACTTTACTAACTTTGGTGCAATTTAAAAATACGAGGAATTAGACAGTTGGATATAATTTGTACCATACTTTCTGAATTGATTGCATCTCATTATAATTTCAGCATATAAGATCATAAGTTTTTTGATTTAGAATACGCTTATAAGTGGTCATTTATGGTGATCACGTACATATGTATATATGTGAAGATTATTTCATAACTTCGCTGTTAAGAACAAAGTAAAAAGATCATTTCGGATATATTTTAATATTGACGCAAATAAAATTTTTTCAGAATTTACTTATATTTCGGAAAATGGAGGTAATTATGCTTAATAAAAAGTCAACATAATTTGTTTTACAATAAAAAATATATTGAAAACATTTGTGCTTCCACAAAAATTATGTATAATAATAAAATTGTACTTAGATTTCTACAAATCAATTTGTATTTCAAACTAAAGTTTATTTTTTCTGCAAGTTCATTTCTAATTCAGAGATAATTTATGTTTTTAATTATATATTTTTAAATGTTCTAAGTATTCTATAGTTTCTGGTGCAGCTATATTAAATACTTGTTATTAGTCAAACGCAAATCTCAAAATACGCACAGAAAGTCAACATATCATGCACCATTTCCAATCAGTTAAAATGTTGTGTGGTGCAGTTTTGTGGTACATTTTTTTAATTTATATTAAAAAATTAATTACTAATTTGGGGATTCACCCTTGCACTATAAGGGTGTTATTACTCTATTGCATAGTAACAAAATTGGGTTTGTACACGTGCTTTCTCTTTAGCTTCGGCAACTGTGATATTTACGCTGTGTAACAAGAACAGAGCATGAAAACAGTTATGCAGCTGAATTCGCTGGATGCTGAATTCGTAAGATGCTAACTTCTCACCGGTTTTGTATAATTATATTTTTATTATAAAAATATGTACCAAAAAAATTTGATTCTTTGTTTCACATGTTTGTTTCACAAACGTAGTAAATGTCCAAACGTAGTAAATGGTTTGATAATTGTGCTTTTGCTGCAGAAATCCTATGTTAGGAAGCATCATTATCCAATTCAATGAGTTTCTTAGCGAGAATAATATGTTTATGTTTCTGTTAATGTTAATCTTAATGTTTATGTTAATCTTAAACTGAGATGGAAAAATCGATGGCCAAATTGTCACAGCGGTGTGGAAAAAATTAAAGAATGAATCTAAAAAAGTACGTAATGGACAAAACGCACTTTACTAAATATGAGTATTTTTAATATCACAATTAAAATAATCTAATCTGTAAATAAATTGTTTATCTAAAGATTATGTAAATATAGGATATAACTTATCGAAAACTTTGAAATTGCAATTCAAAAGTGAGTCACATTGTTGTGTGATTTGTGAAATTGTGATGTATGCTAAACTTGATTATAATTTGATCATTCGCAGCAAGATTAATGAATTATTTTATTAAATTTTCTTTAAGCAAAAATATGGCAGATACGGGGATATGTTGCCTGGTTGGATGCCCGGGGATCTTTAAAAGATGGGAATTTTATCTATAGAATAAATCTCTGATATACAATTTATATCAACAAATGGATAAATTAACCCTCAACGCGAGAAGGTTGAAGAAGAAGAATTTCGGATTTTCTAAAGCCCGAAACAGCACGCGAATTAAAAAAGTTCTTGGGGATGATGACTTTTTTACCGCAAATTCGTCCCACACGCCGTCGTACCAAGCAATGCTGCAAGATATGATGAATCGAAACAAGAAAAACGACAGGTCGAACGCAGCAAGAGACCAAGAATTCGCTAGCAGTAAAAAGGATTTGGCATACGCAACCGTCCTTTTTACCCATCACTGAATGCGTCCCAGCACTTAAGCCTTAAGTCCCAGCCTTAAGCGTGGACGCGTCAGACTTTGCAGTGGGTGCATTCCTATAGCAGGTATGCAACAACGAAATCAAACCGCTGTGTTTTTATTCAAAAATATTGACGACGGCACATAAGAAATACAGCACGTATGCGGTAAAGTCAATTCACCACGGACATTCAATGCATTATCGTCAAGAATAAAGACGTTGCGGACACGTTTTCACGCCTACAACAAGTAATCGACCCAAGTAATTGCGTAGAGTTCACTGAATTAGCAGTAGAACAGTTAGTCGGCGAAAAAATAAAAAGCCTAATTAACTCCCCTCGCAAGAGCTTACCGTTAAGCTTGAAAAGACTAGCGATGCCAAATACCGACATGCCGATTTGGCCGATTTGATGATCACATAAGACTGTTAGCACCACACGACCTAAGAGATCAGGTAATAGCCAAACTGCATGGCTTAACGCATCCAGATGCAAACGCAACGCTAAAAATGGTCCAACAACGATTTGTGTGACCAGCAATGTCGAAGGACGTCAAACGCTTCGTGCGGGAATACCTACCCTGCCAACGCACTAAGGTAAGCCGTCATACTAAAAGCGCCTTTCCTGGCTCTGCCAACGTCACGAGACTACAAGTATTGCCTAACCATCATCAACCGACTCACCAGATGGCCGGATGCCACTCCGTTGACCAACATGACAGTGGAAACTGTAGCGCAGAGCCTAATTTCCGGCTGGTTCGCTTTGGTACACCGTTGAAAATCACAACGGATATGGGACAGCAATTCGAATCTGATGTTTTCCGGGAGCTAAACCAGTTGTTATAAATCCAACATTTCCAGACGACGCCGTATCATCCGCAAGCAAACGTGTCAATCGGACGATGGCGCCGGACACTGGAGGCATTAATAAATTGCCAACAGAACGACTCGCGGAGCGAGGTTTTGCCTCTCGTACTACTGGACCTACGATCATCCGATAAAAAAGACATAGGAGCATCGCCTGCCGAAATGGTTTATGGAACAACACTAAAGCTACCTGGTGAGCTCCTTACACCATCACTTTCGAAGACCAATGAAACTAAGTTTGTAAAAGGGCTGATACGGGCCATGAGCCACATAGCGCCAACGCAAACGAGACACCACGCAAAAGTGAATGTCTTCATGCAAAACGATCTTTCAACCAGCACGCACGTGTCCGTGAGCTTCAACAAAGTTCAACCCCCTTTGAAACCAAGATATGAAGGCCCTTTCGTAGTCTTGGAACAAGCTACGAAATTCTACAAAGTAAGAATTAAAGGGAAATCGGCGAAAATATTAGATAGAAAGATAGATTCTTGCGACCCACTAAAGCCAGCACACTTGCCAGCGGAGCCTGCTGAAAACCATGAAAATCTTACTCATCGCAGTGAAAGAAATCCAACTGCAAGAAGATGACTACGGCAAAGACAAGAAGAACATGAAGCCACCGAGGCTCACAGGAATTCTAAAGAAGACGCAGCATTCTCTTAGTCTTTAGTCTGCGAATCTTAATTTCAGCCTGATAATCCCAAACCATAGCCTGGAAATTCAGTTCCAGCGAAGCTAACTTTCTAGCCTGCGAATCTGCTTTAGTTGTGCTCTGCGAATTCACTATCTGCAAATGGAATCAATAAATGCGAGATTATTACAGTCTGTATTAAATTATGCAGGAACTTAATACAGCGTACTACCCTCACTACCCTGCGAAATATTCACTTGAGAAGAGAAATAGATTATTTCATAATACAAAACAAAAAATTGCGTCTGTTAATATACTGCAGTAGTCACTTTGATTTAAGATTATGTATTACAGGAAAACGCATCGCAAATGATACAGTGGCCACTGCTAGCATTGAGACATTAAGACAACGACTGCTATCAACACAGATTTGGAAAATAGTCCTACTGCCCAGCCACAAGATCTGTGTGAAATACGCAGCGCCGTCAATCTAATAGAAACATAGATTCGTCGCCAATCTGAGTGGGAAGAGTCTTTGGCAGCAGAGGGTGCTGGGATCGAAGTCATCAAAACTCGTTTAGAAATAGTCATTTCGGCATGGAAAATTTCGAAAGCAAGCTTAATGCGCTACAGGGACAATTCTTGTGCCAATCTGATAATGCCATTTATGAACGCGTGGAAACCGAATATAAAAAAGGCCAAAGTTACCCTGCGCCTAATATTAGCAACATCTTGAGATTCTTGCGATACCAACGCCGAGCCATATTCCGGTTACTTCACGATGGTAATTGGCGAATCTACCATTAGAAGGCGGCAATCCGTATTTAATACATGCGTAAGGACAGCGCAGCCAAAATTTTGGGGTTTTGGGCTCAACGTGACGACAGCTTTCCAGCAACCTGAAAAACGTTATGTGCGTCGTTTGACAATGAGTATCTTTGTAAGGCCGTTCATTGTTCTGCTATCTTTGATTTGCCAGTTTGGATAAAACCCACTCATTCTCTAATTAGAAAACAACAACAGCTATCTAGTGAAGAGTAAAGGGATTTATTCGTACTAAAATATTTAGAATCAAGATTGGATGGTATATCCCGTGGGCAGTGGAAAATGCCACGTCCCACGGAACGCATACCTGTTTTACAGAAGGATTTCTTCTCGTGGCTTAGACGACGCTCTAGTAGATTGTTACAAGTTGCAATTCATGTTCCACAAATTTCGGGAGGTAACACAAACCGAAAACAATGCATTATCACGAAACGGTTTGTTATTTAATAATAATGTTCGTCAAAATTATAACCTTCCACTGTGTTTGAATTGTTCGGGCAACCATGCAATTCACCAACGTCAAGGCATATTGCTCATGAATCATGATAGAATGATTCAGCGGATATTGGAATTTAACTTGTGCAAAAACTGTCTTCGTCGCGGGCGTATTGCTGAAAGTTGCACTAAAACAAAATGTCCTCGGTGTGCGCAGACACCACATAACAGTGTTATTTATCCCAAGCTTCCCGGAAAATTGGCGGTGTCGGCAATTATTGACCATGATGTTGATGTTAATAATTCTATGAATGAACAATAGTAATCAGTATGTAAGATGAGGAATGACTCAAGAAAACTCGGAATTTCCACAAAGGCAGAAACTGTTAATTTATTGGCGACTGCGTGTAATAAAATTCAGGTCAAGGCTGGAAAATCTATCACCACGAGGGCAATGTGTGATACCGGCGCGCAAATCAATTTAATTAGTAAAGAACTAGACACAAAATATAAAATTCCTACTCATCGATCCATGACTAATGTTCTCCCTGTCGCTGGTGCTCCATTTAAAAGATGTGATGAATCGATTTCTGATTGGCTGATGTCCATTTATAACGATGATCCATTGATATTTATTGCATGTTTAGTCTTGGACACAGTTCTGGGTCAAGTATCTTTACAGCAAAGACTTTTAAATAACCAACACTGCCATACTCGATCGCAACACCGATAGCCGATCCGAATTTTGATCAGCCAGGATCCATTCAAATTCTCTTCGGGGTAGGAGTGTGGGCTCATTTAATAGAAGACAGCGTATATCATTTAGTATCTGGTCACTTGGCATAGAAAACAAAATTAGGATGGCTTTCATTTGGCGAAATTCCACTAAAAACAGCGGCTTTAGCGACTGCCATCGAAGGCGGTTACGACGAAGATCTCGAAAATGCTGAACCGAATGTCGAACGAAGCTTGCAAAGGTTTTTTTGAGTCAGAAAATCTTCCTAATGACAATTCCAATTGAACAAAAGCAGCAAAACTGCGAAACTCATTTTCGGGAAACCAATCGAATTAATAAGCAAAGCAGGTCGTTATATTCTTCAGATACCCCTGAAGGAAGATTGGTATCATATCGGTTCAAATCGTACTATTGTACTACAGCAATTTCTGCGCTTGGAACAGCGTTTAAATAAGGATCCTGAATTACGACGAAATTACCATGCGTTTATCAAGGAATACCTTGAAAACGATTGGCTGCGGCATGTAACAAGAGCGCCAGAAGGGCCTGTCCACTACAATATACATCATGCTGTATTAATGAAATTTCGAGTAGTTTTCGATGCATAGTTTCGAACTAAACCGGGGTTTTAATTGAACGATGTTCAAATGTCCTCAAATTACAAAAGGATTTGATTGATCTTCTTTGGGCCCTTCGTTTCTATAAATATGGTGTTTCGCCCCTAAGCATTGGGATTTACAACGGATCTAGGAGAAACCGCTGAATACTGGCTCAGGGGCGTCACCTTTGGTCACATTTAGGTAAGCAATCCGCACAGTATACGATAATATACAAAGACAGATTAATTCATATATAAAATTGGACCGATAATTGCACCGGTCCAAGGATGGACAAAGCATTCCATTTTGTCTATTACAGGACCTATTTACGATCCCGATGAATTAATCTCAGCATTTGTCATCGCTGCAAAGTAATTCTGCAAAAAATTTGAAAGGCAAGAATTGGTTGGGACTCCGTTTTGCCAGAAGTCCTACAAAACGAATGGAAGTCAATTTGTTCTCAATTACAAGAACTTGAAACTTTCCGCATTCCACAATGGTTTGGTTTTACTCAGGTTTAAAAGGTAACCTAACATGGATTTGAAGCATCTGAAAATACAAGCTTAAGACGCGCAGCCGTCTATCTTCTGCTAGAGCCCGATAGGGAATATATATCGAATTTAATTCTTTCTAAATCAAGAGTTGCACCATTAAGGCAAGAAACGATTCCACGACTAGAGCTACGCGGTGCTCTATTGCTTAGTGAGTTGATGCAACGAGTAGTCTTATTGCCAATCGGAACTAAAAATTAGAATAGCTGCCAGAATTTGTTGGTTAGATTCAATGAACGCTCTATGCTGACTCAGATGACCTAGTGGTTCACTCAAACTGTTCGTAGCTAATCGTGTGAACAAGACAAGGGAGAACATATCAAATGCTGAATGGCGTTATGTACCAACAGACATAAATCCGGAAGATCTGATTTCTAGGTGAGTACCGATGGTAGAATTAAGCTCAAATAAAGCTTAGTGGAATGGGCCACGTTTTCTGCGAAGGCACCAAGTGTTGTGGCTAAAGTTTCCAGAGAATGCGTTATTAAAACTGGAGCATGAAACAGATAACGAATGCCTTCACACGAAAAAATCGGGTGCCATTATCGATAATACTGATATCCAACACAGCCGCTTTAGCCGTGAATTCTGTTGAAAAATCATTTCAATATCAACTAGTGGCAAGGATAAATGCAATACAAGTTCAAGGGCAATCACTCCTGTATCGTTATTCTTCTCTAAATCGATTGGTTCGCGTTACAGCATGGATTGTTAGATATGTTCGTAACTGGCCGTGAATGAGGTGGATGCTGCCTTAGATCTCTGGACTCGACAAGAGAAATGTGATCATTTCCCAGAAGACATGAAGGCGATGTTGAAGAATGAAAAATTACACCTTTGTCCGACTCAATGTTTCAGAAAAGGTGAAAGGATTAACTCCATTTTTATGAAACAATATTATATGCATGCGTGGTCGGTTTCAAAATGCAGACTTGATGGATAGTCAGTCACATAAGATCCTTATATTGTGGGGCACAACAGCTTTGGACGTTTTTGCGTCAAAGTATTGGATTATAGGAGTTCGATCATTAACAAGGACGATAACAAGTGATTGCAAAGTGTGTGAACGAATAAAGACCAAAAACGGTGAGCAGATGATGGGTGATCTTCCAAAATGTCGCGTACAATGCACCATTACCGAAACCTGATCTGGCTTCCGAACTGACACGCGTAAGTAAATCCTCTACTTCATCCATTTTGCATACAACTCCCATACCACGGCCACCACCACCATATGCAGCCTTAAATATAATGGGCAGCCCATGTCTTTACAAAAGTCTAAAGATTCAGTGGGACTAGTTACAGGACCATCGGTTCCCGGAATAATTGGAACGCCGGCCTCAATGGCTGCTAAACGAGCCGCTACTTAATCGCCCATTTGTTGGACAACTTTCGGAGGAGGACCTATGAATCGAAGGCCTGCATCGATTACTGCTTGAGCAAAGTCAGAACGTTCAGGAAGGAAGCCATAACCAGGATGCATAGCATCCACATCGTTCTCTTTGCACACACGTTTAATTTCTGGTATATTTAAATATGCCTCTACTGGTGGTAGTCCTTTTCCTACCAAATATGATTCATCAGCCTTTTGACGATGCCTTTTGGTCGCCTTTTGCGACCAACACTGAACGTATTGGATAATACTCGACCTTTATGAATACAAAGGAAGAATAGCATTAATATTAAATTCAATTATATTAATTTGCAACCTTTAACTCACTTGACTAGGATACGCATTTTTATTGATAGGAAATACACTAATACGTGGAGTTATTTTACTTTTCACAGTGACTATTCCAGGATCAAAACTCGCCTTCGATATATCCGAGTGCTCGCACTAGGCTTAACGGACGTTTATAAATTACAGTCTGATTCCTGTTTTTAACATACAGCTTTGCTTTAGATCTCACGGTTGGAATAAAGAATAATAGAGATTACGCCATGCGTATTATTGAGGTGATTACGTACTTGGGATCATTCTACGAGTTGCCAATTTTTGTGTACTCTTAATACAAACAACTAATTGTTATGTTTAATTATTATGAAATAATCATAAATTACTTTTTAAATATTTCCTATTACTATATTTTGAATTCCTTTCCATATTGCTGCGCGCAAATATTGATATGATTTGATGTGCCAATATTCGCACAAAGCTTCGTCCATTCCTTCATCCAGGAGTAGATTACGCTGGACCCCTAAATACTCGCTTAGGCCGCAAAAGATGCAATACTATATTAAAGGGATACATAGCGATGTTTGTTTGCATGGTTTCCAAGGCAGTACACTTGGAACTCGTATCCGATCTGACCACGAGAACATTCGTTATGGCCTTCATACGATTTACATCACGACACGGTCATTGCGCGAACCTCTGGAGTGACAATGAGACAAATTTTGTCGGTGGTGAGAGGGATTTAAGCCGAATGCTTCAGACTGGCAGAATTCTGATATGTTTGATCAACTTACTGTCCGTCGTACGCAATGCCATTTCATAACACCGGCAGCGCCTCCTCAAGGAGGTCTCTGGGATAATGGCTGCTTCCCATAGACCTCCTTAATGAGGCGTTGCCGAGGTAAGCGAAACATCATCTTCGACGTGTAACAGGAGCTCGTTTATTAAGCTAGGAAGATGTGCAAACGTTATTAGCAGTATTGAATTCCCGGTTTTTATGTGCTCATAGCACTGATCCTGAAGATATAAATATTTTAACTCCGGGTCATCTTTTGATTGGTGAATCCTTAGTGTCAATGCTTGGGGAACAGATGCCTCTATGTGTTTTACATGGACGCCTGCCGAGTTGGCTTAAGTCCATGGCGGGCCATCCCGCACGGGGTTGCAAGTACAGACTCTGTGAATGTACTTTTTCTGTTATATGACGACAACCGGCGTCCAGTGCCTCCGGGTTACCAAGCCGTGGCGTTTGTACCTATGGAAACCATGTGTATGGGATGGATATTCCACCTTAGGTATGGTCGAGGCCGATCTAAAACCTCTGCCGGTCTGTGGGGCCCGCACCCGGTAATGATTTAGTGCATTACCACACCCGAGCTCATCCAAACTCGTACCCGCGTAACTTTGGGTATAACCACAGCCACCACGAAGCTCCCGAAGGGCCTACCCAATGACACGCATGTGGGGCTTGGAATATATATATATACCAGATGGTGTGACTATTAGCATAAGCTATTAGCACACATACTGGTTGTACCTTTCATTTGCTTGTCTCCCGTGGTACCAATTTAAAGCCTATGGTAGGCTCCGGAACCAGGGAGTACCACAGTCGTGGTAAGTGACCGTCTCATACGCTCTGGTCACTGCCATTTTGGGCCCATACACCTCGGGACTGGCACCCTAGCTTGGGGAACAGGTGTCACTAAATCTGCCGGAGAATCAGTTGAATTATTGGCGTCAGCGACAACAAATGTTTTACCGCTTTTGGAGGTTGTGGAGCGCGAGTTATCGCCATCAATTACAACAGCGCCCAAAGTGGCGGAAAACTGGGCAAAATTTGAAAATAGGAGACCTAGTTGTGATGAAGTGTGAGACAATACCACCAGCTTTATGGAAGACGGAGAGGGTTATTGAAGTATATCCTGGGTCCGATGGTTTGGTGCGCATTATATCCTTATGGGCTGGTCAGAACACAATACCGAGATCTGTTCAACGACTATGTGTTCTACCTTCTGAAAATATTGAGCCTCGGTAATTTTGGAATCTCAAGGCGGGAGTATGTTCTGAAAATTATACCTGTTAAGATATTTGTATTTTAACTGTTAGATTTTTGTTGTTTTGTCAAATTTTGATTAGATCAAAAATAAATTTTCCTCTGATTAGAAGCAAAAACAATATATATATATATATATATATATATATATATATATATATATATATATATATATATATATATATATATATATATATATATATATATATATATATATATATATATATATATATATATATATATATATATATATATATATATATATATATATATATATATATATATATATATATATATATATATATATATATATATATATATATTGTTTTTGCTTCTAATCAGAGGAAAATTTATTTTTGATCTAATCAAAATTTGACAAAACAACAAAAATCTAACAGTTAAAATACAAATATCTTAACAGGTATAATTTTCAGAACATACTCCCGCCTTGAGATTCCAAAATTACCGAGGCTCAATATTTTCAGAAGGTAGAACACATAGTCGTTGAACAGATCTCGGTATTGTGTTCTGACCAGCCCATAAGGATATAATGCGCACCAAACCATCGGACCCAGGATATACTTCAATAACCCTCTCCGTCTTCCATAAAGCTGGTGGTATTGTCTCACACTTCATCACAACTAGGTCTCCTATTTTCAAATTTTGCCCAGTTTTCCGCCACTTTGGGCGCTGTTGTAATTGATGGCGATAACTCGCGCTCCACAACCTCCAAAAACGGTAAAACATTTGTTGTCGCTGACGCCAATAATTCAACTGATTCTCCGGCAGATTTAGTGACACCTGTTCCCCAAGCTAGGGTGCCAGTCCCGAGGTGTATGGGCCCAAAATGGCAGTGACCAGAGCGTATGAGACGGTCACTTACCACGACTGTGGTACTCCCTGGTTCCGGAGCCTACCATAGGCTTTAAATTGGTACCACGGGAGACAAGCAAATGAAAGGTACAACCAGTATGTGTGCTAATAGCTTATGCTAATAGTCACACCATCTGGTATATATATATATATATTCCAAGCCCCACATGCGTGTCATTGGGTAGGCCCTTCGGGAGCTTCGTGGTGGCTGTGGTTATACCCAAAGTTACGCGGGTACGAGTTTGGATGAGCTCGGGTGTGGTAATGCACTAAATCATTACCGGGTGCGGGCCCCACAGACCGGCAGAGGTTTTAGATCGGCCTCGACCATACCTAAGGTGGAATATCCATCCCATACACATGGTTTCCATAGGTACAAACGCCACGGCTTGGTAACCCGGAGGCACTGGACGCCGGTTGTCGTCATATAACAGAAAAAGTACATTCACAGAGTCTGTACTTGCAACCCCGTGCGGGATGGCCCGCCATGGACTTAAGCCAACTCGGCAGGCGTCCATGTAAAACACATAGAGGCATCTGTTCCCCAAGCATTGACACTAAGGATTCACCAATCAAAAGATGACCCGGAGTTAAAATATTTATATCTTCAGGATCAGTGCTATGAGCACATAAAAACCGGGAATTCAATACTGCTAATAACGTTTGCACATCTTCCTAGCTTAATAAACGAGCTCCTGTTACACGTCGAAGATGATGTTTCGCTTACCTCGGCAACGCCTCATTAAGGAGGTCTATGGGAAGCAGCCATTATCCCAGAGACCTCCTTGAGGAGGCGCTGCCGGTGTTATGAAATGGCATTGCGTACGACGGACAGTAAGTTGATCAAACATATCAGAATTCTGCCAGTCTGAAGCATTCGGCTTAAATCCCTCTCACCACCGACAAAATTTGTCTCATTGTCACTCCAGAGGTTCGCGCAATGACCGTGTCGTGATGTAAATCGTATGAAGGCCATAACGAATGTTCTCGTGGTCAGATCGGATACGAGTTCCAAGTGTACTGCCTTGGAAACCATGCAAACAAACATCGCTATGTATCCCTTTAATATAGTATTGCATCTTTTGCGGCCTAAGCGAGTATTTAGGGGTCCAGCGTAATCTACTCCTGGATGAAGGAATGGACGAAGCTTTGTGCGAATATTGGCACATCAAATCATATCAATATTTGCGCGCAGCAATATGGAAAGGAATTCAAAATATAGTAATAGGAAATATTTAAAAAGTAATTTATGATTATTTCATAATAATTAAACATAACAATTAGTTGTTTGTATTAAGAGTACACAAAAATTGGCAACTCGTAGAATGATCCCAAGTACGTAATCACCTCAATAATACGCATGGCGTAATCTCTATTATTCTTTATTCCAACCGTGAGATCTAAAGCAAAGCTGTATGTTAAAAACAGGAATCAGACTGTAATTTATAAACGTCCGTTAAGCCTAGTGCGAGCACTCGGATATATCGAAGGCGAGTTTTGATCCTGGAATAGTCACTGTGAAAAGTAAAATAACTCCACGTATTAGTGTATTTCCTATCAATAAAAATGCGTATCCTAGTCAAGTGAGTTAAAGGTTGCAAATTAATATAATTGAATTTAATATTAATGCTATTCTTCCTTTGTATTCATAAAGGTCGAGTATTATCCAATACGTTCAGTGTTGGTCTATGTATTTTCTGAAAATTGGTCAGTATTAACAGTGTTGGTCAGTATGTTCTGAAAATTATACCTGTTAAGATATTTGTATTTGAACTGTTAGATTTTTGTTGTTTTGTCAAATTTTGATTAGATCAAAAATAAATTTTCCTCTGATTAGAAGCAAAAACAATATATATATATATATATATATATATATATATATATATATATATATATATATATATATATATATATATATATATATATATATATATATATATATATATATATATATATATATATATATATATATATATATATATATATATATATATATATATATATATATATATATATATATATATATATATATATATATATATATATATATATATATATATATATATATATATATATATATATATATATATATATATATATATATATATATATATATATATATATATATATATATATATATATATATATATATATATATATATATATATATATATATATATATATATATATATATATATATATATATATATATATATATATATATATATATATATATATATATATATATATATATATATATATATATATATATATATATATATATATATATATATATATATATATATATATATATATATATATATATATATATATATATATATATATATATATATATATATATATATATATATATATATATATATATATATATATATATATATATATATATATATATATATATATATATATATATATATATATATATATATATATATATATATATATATATATATATATATATATATATATATATATATATATATATATATATATATATATATATATATATATATATATATATATATATATATATATATATATATATATATATATATATATATATATATATATATATATATATATATATATATATATATATATATATATATATATATATATATATATATATATATATATATATATATATATATATATATATATATATATATATATATATATATATATATATATATATATATATATATATATATATATATATATATATATATATATATATATATATATATATATATATATATATATATATATATATATATATATATATATATATATATATATATATATATATATATATATATATATATATATATATATATATATATATATATATATATATATATATATATATATATATATATATATATATATATATATATATATATATATATATATATATATATATATATATATATATATATATATATATATATATATATATATAT
>OZ016501.1:34320111-34366087 GCA_963966595.1 Physocephala rufipes | reverse complement strand
ATATATATATATATATATATATATATATATATATATATATATATATATATATATATATATATATATATATATATATATATATATATATATATATATATATATATATATATATATATATATATATATATATATATATATATATATATATATATATATATATATATATATATATATATATATATATATATATATATATATATATATATATATATATATATATATATATATATATATATATATATATATATATATATATATATATATATATATATATATATATATATATATATATATATATATATATATATATATATATATATATATATATAATGTACCTTTTTATAAAAATTATGAACTGTTTCAATTAAAACTCAAAACAATAAGATCCGCGATCCCACAAATGGGGGCTCGTCCGCGCCAAACCAGATTCGCCAAAATCAAAACGATTTATTTAAATCGAAACAGGATTCATTAAAATCAACTACGAAAATCCTCATCAAAGGACACAGAAAAAATCCTTAATTAATGAAAGGAAAGAAGAAATAAAGAAAGGAGCTAGAGAAAGTGAGGAAAAGAAAGAAAACGAGAACAAAACGAAAAAACGGAAAGAGAAAGGTAGAGAACAAGAACTTGTAAAAATAAGGAAGCAAGATATTGGTAAGAGAAATTACAAATTAATCTAGTGTGGAAGGTCAAACCAAAATTTAAATTCAACACGAAGATATTCCGAGAGCGCAAGTTGCAGATTTCAAAGGACCGCGGATCCGGAACAAATAAATTTTTGCTTAAACAATGATCATTTTTTTAATACTAATTTGCTTTGCTTTTAACACATTGAATTGAATTCTATATATAAATTTAATTCTATTTGAAAACTATTAATTTAAACTTTAAAGCAAGAGTTCTTTAGAGCAGAGATCTTCATATTTCTCATCTTTATAAACTGTTACTTGCTTTTATATTTCAATTTAATTTAATACCTTAATTCCTATTAACTCATTACTACTTATCGTACATATATTAATATTTGTGACATCTAATAAGATATCTAAGTATTGTGTAAACTACGTCGACTTCACGATATGGAGAGGAAAGAAATTTTATCATTAAGGGTCGATGAACTCAGGAAGAAACTAATTGAGCTAGATTTAGATTCATAAGGTAAAAAAATAGAATTACAAGAAAGACCCTTATGTCACTACGGTTTAGTGAATGAAGAAAATGGTGACGATAGTGAGGTAGAATCAAGATATGAGCCGGTAATGATCGGTGTTCAAACACGAAGAAGACGTGAATCTTCTTCACAGTTTAGTTTGCGCGATATACAAGACAGCATCAGTTATTTTTCTGGGACAGATTCTCATGGCGTTAACCAGTGGATTATAGAGTTCGAGGGTATAGCTGACACAGTAGGCTGGAGTGACCTCCAGAAATATGTGTATGCCAAACAGCTCTTAAGAGGTGCTGCTAAGGTGTTAGTTAGAGGTTTGAGAAATATTAGAGGTTGGCATATGTTAAAAAATGTTTTGATTGAAGAGTTTGGAGAAACTCTCTGTTCAGCCGAAGTTCATAAAGCTCTCAGGTATAGGAAAAAGAAAACTAATGAAAGCCTTCAAGAGTACCTTTATAGTTTAATTGAAATTGGAAAGCCAATCAACTTAGATGAAAAGAGTACAATTGAATATTTCGTGGAAGGCATTTTTGATTCAAGGATTAATAAAACAATTTTATATCAGGCAAAAGATTTGAAAGAGCTTAAAGAACAAATTCGGATATATGAGAAAATCAAAGGACAAAATTCTTGGAACTCTAGTAGGAATTCAACACAAATGTGGTTCAATGAGAAAAAAAGAGGTTCAGAATAAAGAACCTCGTAGTCTTCAAAAATGTTTTAAGTGCAATAAAATTGGTCATATTGCTAAAGATTGTCACGAAAACTCCGTCACATTCATTCGTTGCAATCAAAAGTGTCATTATGCAAGCAACTGTAAAACATTAAGACCGACAAAAATAATTCTAAAAAAGAAAACGTCACACTATCTTTAATAGTTTTATTAAACCTGAAAAAGTAGATAAGAAAGGCATGCTTTTTGTAAACATGGTAGTCAATAACATAAATTTCAATGGATTACTTGACACAGGATGCAATGTGTGTATATTAAGGCACGATATAATGCGAAAATTGCACAATACAAATTTAGAGAATGAAAAATTAGTTTTAAAAGGCATTGGCTCCAACGAGATCGAAACTTTAGGTTGCTTCAATACAGAAGTTCGTTTAAACAACATACTGCTAACCATTAAATTTCATGTTCTTAGAAAAACAGATATAATCTATGAAGCTATTTTAGGAAACAATACACTTGACTTTGTAAATTTAAATATTACACAAAACACATTAGAAATTTTAGAGAAAATACCCTCTGTAAATTCCACAGAAAGTAAAATGTTATTACTTTGCGAATTTAGAGCTTTGACTTCTTTACCAGAGGACGATTTCTGCAATAATTTCCCAAACATAAACTTGGAATATTTAAGTGAACCTAGAGCTAAATATGTTAAGACGTTAATAAACAGTTACGTTCCTAACAAACCAGAAAATTTTCCAGTAGAAATGAGGCTTTTATTAAAAGATGAAAAACCCGTTTTTCAAAACCCGCGTAGAACATCATACGCTGATAAAGTTATAATTGAAAAACAAATTAAAGAGTGGTTAGAAGAGAAGATCATAACAAAAAGTAATTCAGAATATGCATCTCCAGTTGTCCTCGTTTCAAAAAAAGATGGCAGCAAACGATTATGCTGTGTGGCATCTCTGCAAGCCACCTACCGTCAACTGGCGACATAAGTAGAAGACCTGAGTGGATGGATCTGGCAAGGCTCGAGCGGCGAACTGGATGGCGTGGCATGACAGTTGGTTTTCGGATTGATTGAATGTTAAACCTCTTTTATGATCTCACGAAAAGGAAAAGGATAAATAAATATTAGTACGAAATACTAAAGTGGTGACCCCGACGTGATCCAAGAAGCAGTCTTGGAGAACAAATTCAACAAATTATCGAGTTCCAAATTTTCACAATATATCATTTGTCTATATTGTCCGTACAACGCTAAAAACACGTTTCTAGAACTTCGAAGAACGTTCCTAACCTAATTCATGCCAAAAAGACTTTACAACCTACGTTCGACTACAGCTCCTGATTCCAGCGACGACGAACCTTTTTGCGACAGTGAAATGGCACAATCTATAGAAGGTGCGAAACAGCAACCACCATCTGTACCAGACGCGACCGAAGCACCAGTACCACCACACGCGATTTGGAGACAGGTTAAAGTAACACCTTTTAACCGAGAGAATCCTCAACTTTGGTTTGCCCAACTGGAACGGTCATTTAGACTCAGTGGTGTCACTGAGGAAACGGACAAATTTGATTGGGTGGCTATACACCTCGAACCAGATGTATTATGTCTTGTAGAAGACCTCATGATACAAACACCAATAACCGACCAGTACAATGAACTGAAAACGAGACTGTTATCGAAATTTTGCGAATCCGCAGAAGACAAATTAAGGCGATTACTTCAAAGTGGAGACACTGCTGGCATGAAACCATCTGAAATAATGAGCTACATGAGACGTTTGGCTCCCGACAAGAGCACAACAAGCACGACATTAATCCGCACGTTATTTTTGGGCCAAATGCCCGAGCATATTCGCCCACTGCTAACGGTTTGGAAAGAAGAGGACCTGGATAAATTGGCAACGATAGCAGACAAAATGCTTGGACCAACGATCTCCAACACAGTGTGCACGCTATCACATTCCCAGCTCAACATAACGGCTCCTTCATCATCAGTTAACGCGATATCTGATAATGACGTCGACAATACAGATATCAATGCTACACTTCGTAACCTGACCAACTCAATAAAAGAAATACAAGGTGAATTGAAGCGTTATAAACAATTTGCTAATGAAGGTTTTTCTTCCCGAGCACGTGCTACCAAGAGCGTGACGCCTAGCGTTCAAGAGAAAGGGGATTCAAACGTGTGCTACTACCACAAAAAATTTGGTAATAAAGCACGCAACTGCCGCACGAACTGCGTATTCTGGAAGGCGTCAAACTAAAACAGCTGTCGTCAACTATGCTGGCTGACGGCAGCAAAAATGTCGAAAGCACCAATTCCTTACAGAACATATCATTTGAAACCAGACTACATCTATTTGATCGCCGCAACCGCCTATATTTTCTCATTGACTCTGGGTCTACAGTATCTATTATTCCACGTAGCTTCATCAAACGCAAACTCAAACCAGGAGCAATACAGCTTTTTGCAGCAAATCAGACGACTATTCGAACATTCGGCAATCATTTATTGAAAATCGATTTCGGATTACGACATTTCAGCTGGTCCTTCATTGTAGCAGATACAAATTCAGCCATTATCGGCGCCGATTTTTTATCGCATTTCAAGTTGCTAATTGATTTGGACCAGAATTGTATTATCGACTCTACAACCGGAGCTAGCTCTCAAGGGGAATTAACCAATACAAAGGAATTCGCCTTGTCCACCATACAAAGATCTAACGATTTCAGAGGGCTGCTGAAAAAATTTTTGGATATCACCAAACCGGCCTCGATTTATTTCAACGACAACAAGGCCGATTCCCCTGAGGTGGCACATTACATCGATACAAACGGCAATCCGATTGCGGACCGGCCAAGACGGTTGGCAGGCGATAAACTTTCTGCTGCGAAGAGCGAGTTCAACCTTTTACTGGATCAAGGAATTTGCCGTCCCTCAAAAAGTCCATGGGCCAGCCCACTCCACATGGTAGCAAAAAAGTCTGGTGGGTGGCGAGCATGCGGTGATTACCGAAAATTAAATTCAATCACAACACCAGATCGGTATCCTATTGCTCACATACACGATTTCACAGAGAAGTTATGTGACAAACGGATATTCTCAACGATCGATCTGGTGCGCGCATACTACCAAATCCCCATGGCCAAACATGACATTCAAAAAACGGCAGTTTGTACACCTTTTGGTCTGTTCGAGTTTCTACGCATGCCTTTCGGCCTTAAGAATGCAACTCAAACATTCCAGCGTTTCATGGACAACATATTCCGAGAGATTGATTTCATTTATATCTACATAGACGATATTTTGGTTATGTCAAAGTCAGAAGATGAACACGAAGAGCATCTACGCATCGTTTTTGAGATTTTAAAGCAACATGGGTTAACAATCAATATTGATAAATGCAATTTCGCAAAACAGGAAGTAACCTTTCTTGGCTACGTAATCAATGACAACGGAATTCGACCACCTCATGAACGCATAGAAACAATTAAAAATTATACGCGGCCGCACACCATTAGCGAACTTAGCAGATTTTTAGGTGTTATCAATTATTATCGTCGATGCATTCCACACGTCGCCGAGCTTCAAGCTCCACTAAATGAATACACCCGCAAGATGCGAAAGAACGACAATCGCAAGGTCGATTGGACTTCCGAGGCATTACAAGCATTTGAAAATTGTAAAAGTAGCTTAATGAATGCCGCGGTTCTTGCGTTCCCCGCGTCGAATTCACAACTGGCGTTAGTGTGCGATGCGTCAGATACAGCAATCGGTGCAGTCCTGGAGCAATTTGTCAAAAACACATGGCAACCACTTGGTTTTTTTTCCAGGAAGCTCAACAAAACCGAAGCACGCTACAGCACATATGATAGAGAGCTCCTTGCAATTTATGATGGCATACACCACTTCAAACACTCCCTCGAGGCACGGGACTTTGTTATTAAAACAGATCATAAGCCGCTCACATATGCGTTCAGACAAAAACCAGAGAAAGCTTCGCCGCGTCAGTTGCGCCATCTGGACTATGTATCTCAATTCTCCACCACAATAGTCCACATTTCAGGTTCGGATAATATGGTTGCAGACGCACTGTCACGCTTATGTGCAATATCGATGCCAACTGCCATGAGCCCAAAAGAGCTGGCTGAAGCACAAGCAGAAGACGAAGAACTGTTACCACTACAGCAGGGTAGCACTTCTTTAAAACTACAAGCAGTCCAGCTAGAAGACGAAACCGTGTACTGTGATATGTCAACGGGTCGAAGACGTCCCTACATACCTAAGAAACTGCGTTACAAAGTTTTCATTTCATGTCATGGTTTGGCCCATCCGAGTGGCAGAGCTACATTAAAACAAGTCTGCCATAAATACGTTTGGCCATCAGTGCGCAAGGACATCTTGACTTGGGCAAGAACGTGCCTGCCTTGCCAACGTGCCAAGATACATCGACACAACCACCTATCTCCTGAGAGAATTAGCATGCCTGACAATCGTTTCGACCACGTCCACCTTGACATCGTTGTCATGCCGTTTAGCAGGGGATTCCGATATTGTTTAACGATGTTAGACCGTTTTTCACGCTGGCCAGAAGCAGTACCTCTGAAAGATATAACAGCCGACTCAGTCGTTTCAGCCTTCTGGTCGAATTGGATTGCCAGATTCGGTTGTCCAAAAACTGTGACCACTGACCAGGGCACTCAATTTGAGTCAGCTATGTTCCGATCACTTACAAAGATGGTAGGATGTCAACATATACATACGACAGCTTTTCACCCCCAATCAAATGGCATGGTGGAACGCTGGCATCGATCTTTCAAGGCCGCATTGATGTGTGACCCTGAAACACCTTGGACTGACCTTCTACCAACTGTTTTACTGGGCCTTCGGACTTGTTATAAAGAAGACATAGGGGCATCGACAGCCGATATGCTGTACGGGGGCCCCATAAGGCTTCCGAATGAATTTTTCGAAGACATTGACAAATTTACACAACTGTTCTCACGTACTCATTCGAACAGACGCAGTCCGTCAACCACTAGAACCTCCATACACAGGACCCTATGAAGTCATCGACCGTCCATCAGAGTTTTCATTTTAAAAATCAAGCACAAGAACGTGGCGGTGTCAACGGACAGACTAAAGCCAGCCTTCCTTATTAAAGAAGATATTCCAACGGACCTCGGAGGAAGACCTAAACCGGTTCGAACTTACGTAAAGAAAAATAACCAAATCAGCCACGAATCGTGACCTTGTCACTAGGAGGGGAGTACTGTGGCATCTCTGCAAGCCACCGTCAACTGGCGACATAAGTAGAAGACCTGAGTGGATGGATCTGGCAAGGCTCGAGCGGCGAACTGGATGGCGTGGCATGACAGTTGGTTTTCGGATTGATTGAATGTTAAACCTCTTTTATGATCTCACGAAAAGGAAAAGGATAAATAAATATTAGTACGAAATACTAAAGCTGTGATTACCGAAAGTTAAATGAAAAAATCGTAAGAGATAATTTTCCTATGACTATAATAGATGAACTAATAGAGCAATTACAGGGAGCAAAAATATTTACAACGTTAGATTTAGTTAATGGTGTTTTTCATATACCGGTTGAAAAAAACTCCCAAAAATATACATCATTTGTCACCCATAGTGGTCAATATGAATTCCTTTACGTTCCTTTCGGCATTTCAAACTCTCCAGCGGTTTTTTGCAGATTTATTCAAGCCATTTTGCAAGACTTATTAAATGATGGTACAATATTATAGCCCGATTCTGGCGCATTGTCACAAAAATTTGTGAGGATCACAAATTGAGACGAATATTGTGATTATCGGTATTCTAGCGCAAACCTCTCACGAAAAAAGCTCTTTGTGATCGAAAAGCTCTTATGTCAAAGTTTAGTTTAGCAGGGTTGCATTATTTCTAGTTAATTATATAATTCGTTCTAAAAATGTTGTTTTCCAACACAATTCGGTAAAATTGTTTAAAAGTCATTGTTTAAAAGTCAAATAAACATAAGCAATATGATTTATGAAATTTTTCATTTCGTTGTGCATAAAAAAGTTGTATCTTTTTAACAAATTTTAAGATTTTTATATTATTAACATCGACAAGAATTCAACCCTTGTTATTCACGGAAACGCATAATAATAACAAGCGAGTATAGTTGTTACATTATTATTATTGAAAATAAATTTTTTATGAAATATGTGTTTTATGGGAGAACAAAATATGAGAGGACTACCCAGGAGTAACCACAAGTCCACGTACGGTTCGTACAGGACCATTCGGAAAAGCAAGTGGGAAAAAATTGACGTTCATATACTGTTGTGACCTGCTCTCGCAACCATCACAACTTTCGTCACAATTGAGATGAAAAGAGCTTTTTTAAGGTGTTCAGAATACCAAATCGTCTCAATTGTGACGATTGTCTCTATTGTGATTTGTGATGATTTTGTGATGGTGCCAGAATCGGCCTGTTAGTATACATGGACGACATTATTATTCCCGCAGATAATGAAGAGGAAGCAGCAGTAAAGCCAGAAAAAGTCCTCAAAGTAGCTAGCACAAATGGGTTAAAAATTAAATGGTCTAAATGTCAATTTTTTAAAACAAAAATAAGCTTCCTTGGATATATTATTGAACAAAGCACTATTCTGCCTTCCGAAGAGAAAACGAAATCTATTAAAAATTTTCCTGTACCCAGAAATAAAAAGGAATTACAACGTTTTTTGGGTTTAACGTCATATTTCAGACGATTTATTAAAAACTATGCGGTTATAGCTAGGCCACTTTCGAATATGCTTCGAAAGGATGTACAATTTAAACTTACCGATAAACATTTACTAACCATTCAAGAAATTAAATCGGCCTTGACAAAGGCTCCAGTGCTTAAAATTTTTAATAATAAAGCAGAGACAGAATGCAGAGACACAGATGCTTCAAAGCATGGATATGGAGCCGTCCTTCTCCAAAAGGACTCAGAAGATCAATCATTTCACCCAGTCGAATACGTGAGTAGGAAAACTTCACCAACCGAAGAAAGATATAGTTCGTATGAGCTAGAAGTTTTAGCAATTATACAAGCACTAAAGAAGTGGCGAGTTTATGTGAAAGATATAAAATTTAAAATTGTGACAGACTGTAATGCCTTTGCCTAAACAATTCACAAGAAAGACGTACCGGACAGAGTGATGAGATGGTCGATGTATTTACAAGAGTTTAATTTTACTATAGAACATAGGAGAGGAACTAGTATGCGACATGTGGATGCCTTGAATCGTGTATATTGCTTCCTCATAGAGGATTCTCTAAAGCATAAATACAACAAGCTCAAGATAATGTCGACTGGCTAAAAGCAATAAAGACTATTTAAGAGAAAACAAATTATGAAGACTATTTTATTAAAAATGGTTTAATTTACAAAGATCCAGTTAAGGAACTTTTAGTGATTCCTAGTGGAATGGAAGAAGAAATGATAAAAGTTGCACATGCACATGTCATTGGGCAACTAAAAAAACCAAAGAACTAATAGAAAAACAATATTTTATTCCAAATCTCAATAATAAAGTAAATAAGGTAGTAAAAACATGTATTGAGTGCATAATTGCAAATACCAAACAAGGCAAGAAAGATGGATATCTATCATCCATAAATAGGGAATCTGAACCTTTTCACATGTACCATATCGATCATGTTGGCCCACTATTAGAAACTCACAAAAGATACAGCCATATTTTAGTAGTTGTAGATGGATTTTCCAAATTTGTATGGCTTTACCCAACTAAGCCTACCGGAACAGATGAAGTAATCGATCGCCTCAAAAAGCAAGCCGCTATTTTCGGTAATCCAAAGTTTTTAGTTTCCGATCGAGGTACTGCTTTCACTTCAAGCAAATTTAGTGAATATTGCAGGGAGGAAGGTATAGAGCACCTTTTAATCGCTACAGGCATTCCACGTGGAAACGGCCAAGTGGAACGTATTCATAAATCAATAATTCCGATGTTGTCAAAGCTATGTCAACAGGATGACAACCCACTGGTATAAGCACGCTGATGAGATACAACAAATATTAAACAATTCTCCTCCTAGAAGCACTAAATTTTCACCATTTCGCATTTTGACCGGACTTGAAATGCGCACTAAGAGTAATTTAGATATTAAAAATTTAATAGGAGAAGAATTATTAGCTGAATTAGATTTCGAAAAAAATGAAATTCAAGACAAAGTTAGGACTAATATTATAACTATACAAGAAGATAATAGACAAAATTTTAATCGAAACCGAGTGCTAGGAAAAAAGTATAAAATTAATGATCTTGTAGCAATAAAGCGAACACAATTTGGTTCCAAAAAAAAATTAATGCCGAAATTCTTAGGTCCCTATAAAATTACTGAAATTTTAAATCACGAGCGCTACAAAGTAGAAAAAATCGGGGAAACTGAAGGCCCAAGAAATACTATTACTGTCACAGAAAATATAAAATCTTGGAGTTAGTCATACGGGGCGTATGACCGTCAGGATAGCCGAATGTGGGAGACCACTTTGATTCAATAAAGTAAAAAGAAATCTCAAAGAGCCTTGAATTAAATAAACAAAAATAAATTTGCTATAGAAACAGTGAAAATATTTTTTCTGTAAAAAAATATGAAAAAGCAGTTTTTGTATTGAAGTTGTCGGAGTTAGTTCTAATTATCCCACAAAATACATTGTGTTTGAATCGTGTTACTTTGGTCTGTTAAATTTAATTCACAAAAATGAAATAAATGTACCTTTTTATAAAAATTATGAACTGTTTCAATTAAAATTCAAAACAATAAGATCCGCGATCCCACGCATATATATATATATATATATATATATATATATATATATATATATATATATATATATATATATATATATATATATATATATATATATATATATATATATATATATATATATATATATATATATATATATATATATATATATATATATATATATATATATATATATATATATATATATATATATATATATATATATATATATATATATATATATATATATATATATATATATATATATATATATATATATATATATATATATATATATATATATATATATATATATATATATATATATATATATATATATATATATATATATATATATATATATATATATATATATATATATATATATATATATATATATATATATATATATATATATATATATATATATATATATATATATATATATATATATATATATATATATATATATATATATATATATATATATATATATATATATATATATATATATATATATATATATATATATATATATATATATATATATATATATATATATATATATATATATATATATATATATATATATATATATATATATATATATATATATATATATATATATATATATATATATATATATATATATATATATATATATATATATATATATATATATATATATATATATATATATATATATATATATATATATATATATATATATATATATATATATATATATATATATATATATATATATATATATATATATATATATATATATATATATATATATATATATATATATATATATATATATATATATATATATATATATATATATATATATATATATATATATATATATATATATATATATATATATATATATATATATATATATATATATATATATATATATACCGGTTAAAATTTAAAAGCTCTTCGATGACATTTATTTTAAAAGTTTTTCCATATTCGATGACTTTTATTTAAAACGTTTTTCGATAAGAGTTATTCGATGACTTTTATTTTAAAAGTTTTTTAATAAGAGTTATTTAACTTTTTTGTAATAAGTCTTTTGTTGATGAGGTAGATGGTGGTCAATAGCAGATATGATGAAAAGAATGGATCTTAGTTGGTGGTTGGAAGATGCAAATATATAGAAAATATCGAGAAATAGATTTTTTACATTGTGGGAAGTGGGCCGGGGCTACTCAATACCGCCAAAGGGGAGTTTCTTACGAAAAAAATGACTGCGTCAATCGGTAGCAAATGTCGCTAAACGGATATAAAACCAGGTGGGAGGGGGAGTGGCTGCCCCAAAAGGTCGTAGTGGGCGTTTTTTACCAAAAAAATACTTTTGCGCTGATCGATAACAAATATCATGAAACGGATTTGGAACATGATGGTACGGGGCGTGGACTCCCCAAAAGGGGCGTTTCTTACCAAACAACCATTTTGCGCTAATCGATAGCAAATATCATAAAACGGATTTGGGACATGGTATAAGGTGCGCGTTGGCGCACACAAGGGACGGAAGGGGCGGTTTTCAAGACCCAAGTATTAAGTATTTTTGTTATGAATGTTCAAAAGACCGTCCCTCATTCTTTCTGACCATCTTGTTTTTTTTTTCTTTCAATCTATCTTTTTTCTGTTATCTCTATGAATGCGTATGTTCATTTATATGGCATGTAATCTATTATGTATATGTGCCGATTTGATCATTGAAGATTGGAAGTATGGTTTTCGGAATAATGCTTATGACAGTGCCAACGATCTTTAATTGCCTCGTAATTGAAGTAGTTCGGCATACATACAAAATAGACTGCGTGCCATATAAATGAACATACGCACACATAGAAATAACAGAAAAAAGAGAGACAGTTTGAAAGAAAGAAAAGGAGAAAATCAAAAAGAACGGACGATCTTTTAAAAATTCATAACAAAAATCCTTAATACTTGGGTCTTGAAAAACGCCCCTTCTGTCCCTTGTGTGCTCAACGCGAACCTTATACCGTGTCGCAAATCCTTTTCATGATATTTGCTATAAATTAGCGCAGTGTTTTCTTTGATAAAAAACGCTCCTTCCGCCCCTTTTGTGGAGTCCACGCCCTGTACCACCATGTTCCAAATCTGTTTCATGATATTTGCTATCGATCAGCGCAAAGTATTTTTTCGGTAAAAAACGACCACTACGACCTTTTAGGGCGGCCACTCCCCCTCCCACCTGGTTTTATATCCGTTTCGCGACATATGTTATCGATTGACGCAAAGTCACTTTTAAACCCCCTTTGGCGGTATTGAGTGGCCCCCGCCCAATTCCCACTATGTATTAAATCTATTTCTCAATATCTTCTTTATATTTGCATCTTCCAACCACCAACTAAGATCCATTCTTTTCATCATGTCGTAGCTCAATGTTAGTTCGTATTGACCACCATCTACCTCAACAAGACTTTTATTACGAAAAAGTCTTAAATAACTCTTAATAAAATACTTTTAAAATAAAAGTAAAAGTCAACTTTTAAGTTTTATTTATAAAAGTAAAAGTTGAAAGTAAACCTTTACTTTTATAAATAAAAGTAAAAGTTAAAAGTAAACTTTTGCTTTTAAAAATAAAAGTAAAATTTAAAAGTAAACTTTTACTTTTAAAAATAAAAGTAAAAGTTAAAAGTAAACTTAAGTAAAAGTTAAAAGTGAACTTTTACTTTTATTTTTGAAAGATAACTTTTATCTTTTACTTTTAAAAATAAAAGTTAAAAGTTTACATTTAAATAAAAGTTATGAAAATAAGAGTTCTTTTCGAGCACTGGTGTTGTACCATTTATTCCAGCTAAATTTGTACCATTATGTGATTGTATAGAGCAAATTCATGTGTATTAGAACGAAGTGCCACGTAAACAACGTGTGAAAACTCGTCCAATGTTGTTCTTGTGTGTTCGTTTGCTATTTACATTATAATATTATATATTGTTTGTCACCGGCAGCGTGTTGAAAACGTTTTGCACATCTTCCATTTCTATGTAACTTTTACCAAACGTAAACAATAATGGTGAGATTTATTTGAAGAATATTAACGGGGATTCACAGAAATGTGCAGTCCCCCTAATCTATGAGCTAAATAATTCTTAAAATGCCACAAAAAGTTCTAGTTGTGCATAATAAATTGGGCTTAACATTACCTCCGCACAAAATCTGCAACAATTTTAAATTTTCATCGCTTATCTTCAGTTTAAGAATTATGACCGTTTTAATTTTGCAAAAATGGTCTATTTCTCATAAACCATACAACAAAATATTGTAAAATATAAATTTTTATAAATAATTTTAATGTCTTTTTATTCTTCAACTTTCAATTTTACCCAAAAACCTAAACATTTCCCGAAAACATTCATTTTATTTTTAGTACTCTTTTGTTTTCTATTCATTAATTTTTTCATCCAAATAATGTATAGATGCCATGCTTAATTCAGTCCGTATTTGAAAACCCTGACTTCTTAGCTTTCTGCACGTAATTTTTTATTATAATTACTGCATTAATTCACGAGAAAATTCGTTTTGAAAACTTACAATTTATCCGTTTTGAAACAGTTTTGCACATTAATACTTCCCAATTTTTCCCATTTTAAAAATCGTTATTTAAGCAACCATGGTCTTGTTCAAATATTCGTTCTTCGCATAGTCATAACTTTCCAGAGCCGTTTGCATTCAAAACGCTTGGTCTGCGTGGTACAGTAATTTTCATAATTACCGTTCGACTTAAGTTTACTTCCGCACAAAATCTCCAATAATTTTTATGCGAACGTGGATGTTTGATGTGGTAGAATTATACCTAATAAACAAAAAAGACTTGGTCGCATACGTTTTGTTTGAGAATTATGACCGCTTCAATTTAAAAAAAAATTTCCTACTGGTGGTTTTGAACTTGCCGCGGCCGAGGGATGCCATATATGAACACCTTTTATGCAAACAATGTTATAGTTGCTTAGTATTACTATTCTACGTGCTGAGGATTTTGAACCTAGCGGCGGACCAATATATGAACACTTTTTATGCAAACAATGTTATATTTGCCTTAGTATTCCACGTGCTGAAGGTTGCGATCCTTGCCGCGGCCGAATTCCGCCATATATAAACACATTTTTATGCATTGTTATGTTTGCCTTAGTATTCCACATGTTGATGACTGTGATTCTTGCCGCGGCCGAAGACCGCCATATATGAATACTTTCTATGCAAACCATTGTTATATTTACTTTAGTATTCTATTTATGCAGACTCAAGTTAACTGCCTTTTCTAAAAATTAGTGGAAACAACTTTCATATATAATTTTTTAGTATACTACGCCCGATAGTTATTAAAGAATATATAGATAAATTTTATTGAAAATCAGCGTAAATATTCATATCCGCAATGTAAACCTCACCACATTTACATAGTTGTTGTGTTAACGTGTACAGTGCATAGTGTTACCATTTGAAAACGCACGATCACGGTCAGTGCTGTGTTCCGCAAAGAACTGATACATTAGTAGTTTTGGGATTTAAAATGTTTTCTCCGCAATTACTGCAGTGATTTTGATGAATAAAATATACGCAGCAAGCTAGGTAGCCCTTATTTCTAAATACTCAAACTTTTCCGAGGGTTAATTATACATTTTGCAGAGAAATTAATAAACACGGGGAAAAGTATTAAGGAATTAATAAACACGGGGTTATACAGTTGTTATGTTCAGTTTACGAGATACAATTTAAAGGATTTTAAATTTCAAGAACCTTCCCGTAGGAAATTAAACGAGAACGACAAACAAATTGTTTTTGTTTACAACAAAAACGTCAAATATTCCAGCAAGTCGATACTTACGCAAAAACTCCTACAAATTTCATACAATACAAATATAATACAAATTTTTCAAAAAACTTGTTCTCAATTTCAGTGTCAATTTTTATGAATGCATGTTAAAAATTCGCATGCATTAATGCGAAAGTAAATTCTCATTATCTCTGAGCATACCATTTCTTTATTCATAACTTCAATGATTTTTTACACATTGAATCTTCTGTTTCATTTTCATTTATATAAAACTGAACAAAACTTTCCATGTCCTAATTATTATTATTCACTAAACACACGAAATTAATCAGATTTCACGATGTCTTTTATGGTCTACATTTGTAACAAGAGATGACAATTTTGGTTATTGAAGCTAATTGATTAAATATTGTTAAATGAGTCATATTTATATGTACTATTTTATAATATAGCATGGTCTTGCTGATAATGTACGTTTTATAAAAGATGCTTAGATTTTCCTTAACAATTTCGTCTAAGTAAAGGTACACATGTAAAAGAACTGTGGGATGCTGCTTCTACGCTCCTTAACTCTTTTAATTAACGACATTTTTCTACTCAACAGTCGTACTAATCGGTTTTGCTTCAAGCAACTGAAGGCAGTTTCCAACTAATCTTTTCAAGCTTCCAAAGGAACCACTAAAATTAAAGAAAAATTATACAAATAAGTTTTAGTTTGACTTTCAAGGAAATTTACAATATCAAACTAAGTATAACGTTCTGTCTTAACAGAAAGGCATTGACGAGCTTAAAAGAAAAACGACTCATTAAACAAACTGAAGTTAGTTCAAGTTGAAACTTGAAGTTTCGTACTCTTAATGTAATGCCTAACAAGAAACTCTATTTATAAACAACTTATGCTAAACAGTTCCCAGAAAAAACTACAAATATTTGTAATGATCTTAAAAGGCTCTTACCACAAATACTTTCATTATTTTCTCGGAGTTCATAAGCGACACCACCCCATTGTAGTTTGTACATCTTTGTTCGCCATCTAATCGCCGGATTCCATAATGCATTTAGAAATAAATAAGGACCGCTAAACTCCCGAAATAGCCAACCAATGAGAAATTCAAATTTATGAAAAGGTAAAGGACCGTTCTAAAACATTACAACGCAAAAATAAAGTTTTTTAGCTTACAATAAATGCTCTACCTACTTGCACTATTGATAAAAGAACCCAATCCGAAAAGAACCACGTCAATATGTGAACTAAATAGAATACTAACGGATCCCACTGAAATAGAAGTGAGCCAGCCCACGAAGCAAAAGCACCGACTATCAAACATTCGGACAACGGCTCTAGCAATATTGTTGTTGGCACCATTGCCACTCGTAGTTTGGTCCAGCGTATCAAACGCTGTTGAAAGCTACTGATATCACATATGCCACTATTTTGCAGAGCTGGTTGGCTACTAATGCGCATTTTCCAGCCCAAATCTGTAACTGCTTTAGCTATAAAAAAGTCTTCAGCTAAGTAAGAACCAAATGCTTTCAATCCGCCCAGCTCATCAATAACAGACTTCCTCAAAAGACAAGACATACCCGTGTGGCAATTTATTCCAAGTACGTCTGCTGAGAGGTATATTCTGGATTGTACTGTGCCAAAAAAAATCTGCAACTTGAAACTAGTTATATTTGTTGGCAAATCCCGCGATATTGTTTGAAAAGATGAGCTCGAATTGTTTAACCCTTTTATCTGCAGCAAAATAAAAGCTTACCTTTTCAAAACTAGCTGCGAAACCGTCACGATCACATACAAAAGGCATCTGATGTACCAAAGCGTATTTCTCAGTCATATTATGTACCATATCCAATAAACAGTCGCTTTTCACTTCACATAGAAGAGTATAGAATTATAATGTTTTGTTCTCATTTAGACAGCTATTCATTGTTTAGAACATACTTTTAATGCCGCTATCTGATATCAAAATTAGTTCATATTTCGCCGCCATGTAACCCGGTTGCATATTATTTATTTTAGGGTTTACTCCAACACTGCAACCACCCACAAATAGAGAAGCTTCAACCATAGGATATTTTGCAATTAAATTTTGAACTAATACAATAGCTGGATCGGATTTATCCTCCACGCAAAATAACAACTCATACTATACAAATAAAATAAACTTCAGTTAGATTTTGATACACTTTATAATTCATACTTCTGACATACCGAAGGGTATTCCATTGTAAAGAATGTCTCTAAATTGTGTTCTAGATTCGGATCAATGCCCATCAATGGCTTAAGTATTGAAACTGCCGGCAAGCAAAATTCAATAGGAAACACACTAGTCTTTCTATGGAGCTTATATTTACTGGAAAACCAGGATTAGATGATATACAGTCAACAGCAGTTCGACAACTACAAGCCTATTCTAGAAGAATATACTCAATACATAACTATCTAAGCATATATTATATAATATGGAAAGAAAAATTTTGACTCGCTGACTCATTAGCGCCCACGCTACATTTTTGGACCTAGAAAGCTAAATTTTCATAGTTTCCTTTATGATGAATACTAGGAAAAGGATAATTCCAAACTAGAGTAAGGGGTTTAAACCAGGTTACAACGTTTATATATGAAATTTTTTATTTGTGGGCGAGTTTACTTGAAACTTAATTTCCGAGGCCCCTCGATATTTATAATTAGCGACACATCTATTTCAGCATTAAAAAAATTGGATGAGATGGGTTTGCAAAGCTCCATGCTGAGCCATAATTGGATTTACTTTATAATTCATCTTAATACTCATTGATAAAATTATTTTGCTCTAAATTCCAGAAGCTAAAAATATCTAGTAGCTCATATTTTGAAAGAATATCAAACTCACCCATGGCATATAGCCAGCAAATGAATGCACCAAGTACCACACCAAAAGATGAAGAAAAATATAGATAAACCATATAAAGGCGTTTGTATTTGTGACATTTCGTTTTGTCGCGTGAAATTAGATGATGTTTTAACGTTCCAATGTGTTGACTTTGTTATTGAGACAATGGATTCTCAGCTTGAATGTACGAAGTGAAATAAAAAATTTCTATGAATTCCATCAGAGTCCAATTTAATGGTTTTGGTTATTTACAGTGCCGTTAATGTTTGTGATGCGAACCCTTGAAATAAAAATAAACGTAATTAAATTTATTGGTTGCAAATGCGATAACTGTAAATAGATACAAATAAGGCTTTATTTTAATGGCATCTGAATACAACCGTTCAAAGCAATTGAGATTTAAGTACATCGGTCAAACTAACCAAATCCATAAACAGATTAAATTAACTTCGAAATAACGAGTCGAAGAAACGATTAAAGATGGATATCAGCTCGACAGCAAAAATTAAGGACTGAGGATCGTTGACGGCAAAGAATCCTCGTAAAAATATTTTAGTAAGTTTACAGAAGCATATGATGTATCTATTAAAAAGTAAATAGATCGAACTGTCTATGAAAAATGCATTTAAATGCGTAATGAGTGGGAAGGAGATGGGTAACCATAGGAATATATTTCTTTTTTTTTTTCTTTGAAATAATCAAAGAAGTGCAGTAAGACTACTCGTAGAGGTTCAATTTGTATGCGTTTATACCTTTTATAGTGCCGATATTTTGGCACAATTTACTCTGGGTTTGGGTTTTTATTCTTGCTTTATTCAATTTTTATTCTCGCTTTTATTTAGTTTTTAATTGATAGGCTCTATTTTCAAATATCATCATTTCAGTGAATTTATATTTGAAGAATTTAAAGTTTTCTAGGACAAAACTTTAAAGTAAAATATTATCCATCTTATGCATATACAATATATAAGATTTCTGGGCTTAAGATTACGACACATTACGTACATTACTCCAAATTACGTACGGATTACGTACAGCTCCAAATTTCTCGAAAAACGAAAGTTTAAATAATCTAGTTTATTATTTGAAGTTTAGCTGCATGCACTAATTACATACAGCTCAAAATTTCTCCATTTTTAGTTGTTTTCGCTGGTTTGGTGACTGCAGCAAATATCAACTTGTTCAAAAATTTAAAAATCTAAATTTGGCTATATCTCATAAACTATAAATGGAAGACATATAAGAACACAAACGGAGATATAACACGGGATTTTTTCTGGTAGTAACCATTTTATGGAAAAAATACAATTTTTTAAGAAATCTTCATATTTATATTTTCATTACTGTTCTCTTTGATATTTTTTTCAATGTAAAATATGTAATCAACCTACACAAATGTGTTAATATTAAGAAAGAATATCACCATAAAATCGATGCAGAAACCTAGATTATAAATATTTACATTTATTAAATAAGGTATATCGTGAATTTTATTACTTTTTCGATGTACATTTTTCTGTCTTTTTAAACATTTTAGGAGATTTCCTCCCATAAAAATTGTTTTTTTAAATAAAATGTTTAACTAGTGTAAGCAATTATACTTGATATATGAAACTAGATTATTTAAGGATTCATACAAAATTTTTGTCATGCGGATCGTTGATTTCTTATCGTTGGTCGAGAAAAGCCACTTTTAAATTGACAAGGAACTAATTTCTGCAATTTTTTGTACACTTTTTTCAGGAAAATCTTCGGTTGCGCCGCTATAATAAAACAGATTTTTTTATGAAATATCCCGAGATTTTTCATAAAATCTTTTCGTCTGTAGCTTCAATCCAAGCATTTTAAAAGAAAAATAGCGATTTTGTATGTATGGGAAAATTTTGTACGAATGTTTAAATAATCTAGTTTATTATTTGAAGTTTAACTGCATGCACTAATTGTACGTTTTAATTAGGAAAACATTATTTTTGAAAAAATGCACTATGTTTAAGTTCCGTGTATCTCAAAGACTGTTAACAAATCGTTAGTTTTTCACATAAATTATTGATATTTATATGAGCTTTCTAACGGTATAATTTCCTCAATACCTGATGCAGTTTCAGATATATCGATGGATTTTTCAAATTTCAATGTGCTCCGCTGCGGCCCCAAGAGACAGCAGGCATTTATTTTGTTATTATAAAAATTATGATTATTATTATTATGATTATTATATGATTATGGATGTTCCTATTTCTCAATCTTACAACGTTAAGAAAGTAGCATACTGCAGAAGCAGTGTAGTGCAATGGTTTTCTGAAAATAATTTTCATTTTAAAAATTCGTTCTCTCCGAAGTTCCGGTAATGATTTCGATGAAAAAACAGATGACCGGAAAGTTTGAATGAATGCTTCTGCATGCATCTTCTGCATCATTATATATTTTACAGAGAAAACATCTTTGAGTAAAAAAATTAATTAAAATTTAATATAAAATTTTCTTGAAAAATAAAATCTTTTCGACAAAATATTTAATAACTGAAGTTATGAACAAAATTTTCCAGCTGGTACCCCTCGCAATATGTATGTAGGTTATAAACATATTCCCATTTCTTTATATATGCATTTTCATAAAATATTCTATTCTGCAAATACATTCTTCCGTCATAAGGGGCTTTCCAAAATATGGCGTCAGTACGAAACATAATAGTAAATTTCCTTTAGGTACAATTATTTCTATTTTACTACCCGTACGTCCTTTTTCAGTAATACGCCTATATATATCTACAATTATTTACCCGCGCAGTGATTCTTGCATCTTACAATTTTATGAGAATTCCTCTTCACGTACTAAGAACGAACTGTTATTGCGCCGCAGTTGGATAAGAAATAGACGCCTTGATTCCGTTCATCTTCAATAAGTGAGGGAAGTAAAACAAATTCTCCCTTATTTTACGATATCAGTTTATTTTCACAAATGAATCAGATAGTTGTCAAATTTTTTGATTATTTATGTCATTACCAACTCTGTGAAGACCTGCCCGCTGATCAAACTTCTTCAAAATATAGCTGTCAATGTTTTGTCAGGCCAGAAATCTTAAAAAATTTAATGTCAACTATTTTCCTTTGTACATGTTAATGTGGGGAACTTAGTTATTGAAACAGAACAAAGGTGCCAGAGGAAACCAGAGGAATATACTTCAGCGTATTAACATCCAATCTAATAAAACCTATACTTTTAGGCGTAATGAGCTAAAATTCATTACGCCGTTTCACATCCCTTTGGCCCTTTGTGACAAACGATAAGAATTGTTTGCACAGAACCTAATCTAAACTTGGATATAAATTTAGCAAAATTGGCTGCAAGCATTCCTTCACAAGGAATGATTTATGTTCTTTTAATTGATGAAGTTACTTACGACTCGAGCTCGAATACGATGCTACAATCGACATCATTGACGTATTGGACGATCTGGGAGGAGAATGTCGAAAAGTCATTGAAAATCGAAATTCTGTTGATAGCTTTTATTGCATAGGCGATTTTGTTAATGGTAAATTTAATAAAAGCATTGCATGTAGTATAGTAATAGCAGAAATAAAGAGATGAAACTCGCACTAATCCATGCTTATTTTTGGCATATGTTCATAAAAAGTTACTTTAAAAAATTTCTTAGGAAGTTGATACAAGTTTCATTGGAGATTTGTAGCCACTAGAGTCGGGCATTCTAGTTCCCGATGGGGAGCGATCTTTATAGTTCATTTCGAACTTGTGAACTAGTTCGTTCTTTTAGTTCTTTTAGTTCGTTCTGCTCAATACAACATACGTTTTATTCGTTTTTCTCTAAAGAACAGTGTTCTGGTGTTTTCCCACTCGTGTTTATTCGCTATTTTTATTCCCTATTTTGATATTATTCATTACATATATATTTTAGTTATTCGGTTTGCTTGAACGTTCGAGCGAGATGGATTACAAGATAGATGTCAAAATTGTTATTAAACAAATTAATACACAGGTGATATGGTTCATAATAATCTTACGTAAATTAAAATATAAGATTTATAAAATATTATTGTTATCCTGTATAGTGTTGAAGTGATTATTATTTATTGTTGAGGAAAATAAAAATTAAACATTCCTGAATGTTTCTAAGTATTTTTCTACAACCTAAATGTTAATACTTCTGTAACATATTTTGCAATGAACTTAGTTTTTTGTTATTCGGTTTTATTTTATGTTGGTTGTTTATTATTGGAATCACAAACCGTAATAAATGAAATGCATTTCCACGCTACCCAGGGGGTATGCATTTTCGCGCGTTAACAATTTTTTAGGGTGTTTGGTTCCCCAGTAGGCCTATCGCACCCGTGCATTTATTTATTTATAAAAGAATATTACATACTAACATAATTACAAAGAATGCTTAAAATCTACTTTCTACACATAATAAATAAAATTAAGATTTAATAAAAGGGAAATAAAAATTAATGCCGAAACTGGTCACCGAACGATCACTTCTTCACCGGGTAGTCACATCATAGGCTGTTACCGGACGATTCTTCCTTAAGATGACGGTGCACGGTACCGGAAAGCAGCTCGTGCAAAGATATTAAATGCACGGATCACGCAAATTGTTAAAAACTTGTTATAAATTTATCTAAATTTTTGTTATAACTAATATAGTAAATAAAACATTAACTTTGGGTTCAACCTTTTATTAAATAGTTTTTCAAATACAGTAGTTTAAGCAATAAGTTCTAATTATTCTATGGGTATGCTAATATAAAAATATATATAATTATATATAATATATATGTTCTATTATATATCAAAGAGGTAGAGGTAGAGGTAGAGGAAATATCGAAATCAAACTTATTTCTGGATCTCCATAAAATCGCATGTAAACTCATTGTCTCAATTGAGTCGTATACTTCTTACTGTAGCGTGTTTTGCTTGCTCTGCCGCTCTTTTTATATATATTTCAACAAATAGTTCTTTATATACTTCTTCTAGTTCTTTACATAGTTCTTTTAGTTCTTTACATAGTTCAGTTTAGTTCGTTCGTTCGTTCTAGTTCATTGGAAAATATGTTTTGTTCTTTCTTACGTTCACGTGGTAAATTCAGCGGTGTCATCATACTCGTGCTTGCTCGCTCTTTACCTCAATTCATAGTTCTTTACATAGTTCATTTAGTTCGTTCACATAGTTCGTTCTTTAGTTCGTTCACATAGTTCGTTCTTTAGTTCGTTCACATAGTTCGTTCTTTAGTTCGTTCACATAGTTCGTTCTTTAGTTCGTTCATTTCTGAGGTCAGTGACGGACGTGTTGCTGCGAACTAAAAGAACTAAAAAGAGGGAGGGAGACGAACTAGTTCTTATAGTTCGCAAGTGGGAATAGTTCGAATGAACTAGTTCGTTCGCGAACGACACAACTCTAGTAGCCACGCCAACGGCACTTGCATGTGCGTTTTTGCACTAGATTCTAAGGAGAATAAGGTGAAAAGCGATAGCAAATTTGTATGAATTCAGTAAACATAAAAAATCCGGTGTAAAACGATGCTCGGGTAATTGTATTTCACTGTTATAAAATTGGTGGTGTCTGGATATTAAAAATAAATTAAACAAATAAATTCTCTTTAAGATATTAAGAATTTATATTTCGCATTTATTTGGGAGATCGTCCATCTTCTTAGTTCCCTAATGATTTTCATTAATTAAAACCTGAGATAAAGAGATAGGACACTTCGCACTAATACATATGCATTTGCTCTATCCAATCACAGAATGGTACAAATTTAAGGCCTGATTAGTCGCACGCTCGCTCTTTTTCGAACAAGAAACCCGACTGTCAAAACCCATAAGTTACATGCAGATCGTGTGGTTGTAAGAATTACCCCCCGCAATATCGAAATCATTTTGATATTTTGTTGTTTCGTTTTTTTTGTTGTTTTGTTGAAAAAATCTCTCGAATTCGAACAGTGACAACTAAAATAGAGTGGCCACATAAAGCTTTCACTTCAAAGTATATTTACCAAAAAAATGGGCGACGAAAGACTGATCGAGCTTGTTCGGCAAAATGAAATTTTATACAATAAATTCAAAGCCAACTATAAGCTTCCAGCTGTGAAGAAGAAAGTGGCTTTGTAGTGGTTTTTTTAAAAGGAAGCCAACCAAATTGAATAACAGATCGTAAAAAATTGGCCTTCATCCACATTTTTTATACTCATGAAAACTTTTCTAAAGTAACCATGTCTCACTCGGTCGCTGTTTATAGGACGAACACGCCAACGCCTAATTTGCCTCGAATTCTTCCATTCAAGGTAGAGAATAATAATATTTAAGATCTCGAAATCACATTGGTAATCCATTAACTTTTTTTGGGATTTGCAAATAATTGTAAGAATTGTTAAAACCCAATGAGCAGAGCTGCCAAAAAGTGTGAAATTTCTATGAATACCATTAAATTTGAATGAATTATGAATTTTCCATTAAAATCCGAGGAAGGAGTACATAATTATTAATAATAATTAATAATAAAACTCTATTTTCTATAAAAACTTATATTATTTAGTAATATTTTAGTTAAAGAAATCTAAAAACTTTTAAAGTATAAAATTCATCAAAAAATGCCCACAAAATTCCCACTTTCGAACATGGTTCGACGAGATTGGCAGCATCATAAGCAATTGAACCCCCTGCAACCCGAAAAAGTGAACAAATGGGAAAACGTACGACTAATCAGGCCTTTAGCTGGGATTTGGTACGTATTTCCTAGGAAACGCGTACTCGCGACATCAACCAAAAACATGGGTTCGAGTAGGTGCTTTGGATTTGAAATGTCAAAGGTTTGATGAATATGATAGAACCTCCTGAGGATTTTGATTAATTTTTTCACAAAATTTACTTCGTGATTGTTAAAAAATAGCTCAACGATGCACACGGATATAATTGTGTGGAAATTAGATATTGTTTTTGATCTCAAAAGCTTCCAACATACAATATTTGGTACTAAGTTGAGGGAGATACTGCTCCATGAGACCCCGTTACAATCGTTGCAGAAATCGCACCACTTTTGTTTATGCGCGGTGAAACATGTTGATGCTTTTTTCTGGAAACTGATTGAAAGCAAGCAATAATAACAATATGCCACAAATTCACTGTGTTCGTGATGTAAAAAATGCATAAAAAATAGACGTAAAATCACTTTTTCGCGTGGTGAATTGGGAGTGTCCTATCTCTTTATCTCTGATGCCAACTGATTCTAGAAACTCATCATCTCATTGGCTCTGGGCTATAAATACGGCAGTAGCTGCGTAAGCTGTCAATTCGTATCTGGTAGTTGAAGTAAACACATAGTGAGATTAAAAAGCGAAGTACATTGTTTAAGTAGTGTAAAGTACTACATTTTGAAGTAAGCGATAAAAACATAGACTAAAAGCAATACCAAATTTAATTGTTTTATTAAATTATTCACAATTCAGTGATCGAACCTAAAATATTCACAAGGGAATTTTCAAATAACATAACAATATTATATAAAATAGGCTGAGAGTAAAATGTTTCAATACAGTCGATGACATTATGACAACCCAATAAAGGCAACGAGTACCAGTGAAAACACAACCGAGTATCAGCGTAAGCAAATCTCTCACGCAATGCCAGGATCAAACGGAGTAGTGAAACAGCTTGTAAAAGCTTGTACCGCTGATTTGTGAAATAAAAACATGTTCAAATAAATGTACAGGATATAATAACATTCAACAAATAATGAGCCTGAAAAAGTTAATATACTTAGGAGTGCGAATGACCATGTTTATCGGTAGGCATGTTTAGAATATAGGCAGCATAAAAATGCCATTAATAATAATAGTCCTTTTCCTATTGTCCCGTGAATTCGCTTATAGTTGTTAAAAAGAAAACGAATAACGACATTGCTCAAAAGACCATATCAAATTACTAACTTTTGTATTGTTACGTTATTTGATAATTCTACTCTGAATATATCAGGTTCGATCACTGGAATGTGAATAATCCAATAAAACACTTTATTTAGCTGTTGTGTTTAATCTAAATTTATTTGTCAGCTTTATTTAACCACTTTTACTCGCAATTATTTACTTTACAATTCTGTACTTTCACTTTGTAACTTGCACTTGCGTGATGTGTTCACCTCAGTAGTCAGACACGAATTCATTGACAGCTGTCAGCAGCCGTCGTATTTATACCCAGCTCTAGCGATAAAGGAAGGGTCTGGAATGTGCTTGACATTTCTTAGTGTGGCTGTGTTGTATGGTGTGATTATTGTGAAACGTATGAGTCATGTCAAACATGTGTAATGTTTGTGTAGTGTGAAGGAAGATTATCGTGAAATGACACATGTGTCAGTTTCGCTTTAACGTGAAGGGTAGAACGTTCGGGTGCGTTCTACCATTTTCCGTATCAGTATTATATGATTTCTTGTAATAAGACTAGCAAACAGCATATCAAATTACAAACTTTTGTGTGATATGACTTCTTGTAATGAGACTAACACTAGTTTTCTCCCTCTCTTTTTCGCTATAACAATGAAAATCAGAAGTAAAGAAATAGAACTCAATGAATATGCAAATCACTAACCCTGCAAATCACTAAAAATTTCGAACTTCGCTCGGAAATCCTGCAACTTGGCTCGACTGCCGGCCGTGGTTACGCTGTGTGGTATAATACAAGAAACATATAGAAAATCTCGTGATTCCAGTCGCGGCGTAAAGTCAAAATAGTACAGGCTCTTATGGGAATTTATAATGTAAACATGGAGAAATTTGGAAAGAAATTTCTGACGAAACTATCACGTAATATTGTTGTTATTTGAAAATTCCCTTGTGAATATTTCTAGTTCGGTTACTAGATTGTAAATAATTCAAAAAAAACAATTAAATTTGCTGATAAGTCTGAATTTATTTGTCACTTCCATTTCAAGTACAGAACTCTTCATCACTACTTAATTTCTTCACCACTTAAATAATGTACATAGGTATATAATCGCACAATGTATTCACGTCAACAGCCAAATTCGAATTGACGCCTGACGTAACCTGCGCCGTATTTACACATCAAGACCAATGGCATCGAAGGTTCTGGAATCAGCTGGCTAGGTCCAACTATAGCTGCTATGAGTAATGAAGTAGTAGCTGCTATAGTGTAGTGAAATAGCTGTGAAGCACAAGTGTCGCGCAATAGTTGTGGCGGTAGTTTTTGCGAAAGTTCTACCGCGAAGTACACGCGCGCTCCGCGAATTCGTTACTGCCCTCCTCTTAAGTCTGATCGTCCCGATTAGATCTCACCTTCCCTTGATGATATGGGGCTATTCCCTCCAGATCGACTATTTTCATTTCACCTTTACGCTGCGATAAATCTTGCATGCGATACGTGACACCGTTTATCCGAATTATAACCTTATAAATCCTTCCTATGATGTTTGCAGCTTTAACATATAAGGAACATATCCTTCCTCCATTGGGGGTTGTACAGCAGTACCAAATCGTTTTCTCGGAATTCTTTCGTATGCACCGCTCGGTCATAACGATCTTTCATTTTATTGCCTATCAGTTACATGTAATCTCTTACTCTTTGGTGTATTTCCTGCATATCTGAATAAACCATTCACAATAGTAACTTCCTTTAGCAGCAAGTTTATCACATCTTATCAGTATAAGTTTATTACATTTGCCAAACTTGTGGTCTGGTGATAATCTCAAGGTTGTTCAAAAATAACCCTCGTGGAGGAGTGCTGTAGTTTAATGGATTTCGGAACAATAAACCATTAAAACTTTTGAATGTGGTTATCCCAATTACGTTGGTATTTGTCCACTGCCTTGCATAAATATTCTTCTACGGTACGATTGAATCTTTCCACCATCCCGTCTGATTGTGGATGTAAGGCAGCCGTTCGAATTTCCTTGATTCCCAACAATGAGAACAATCTCAAAGCTTCTTTCCTGATCGAAGTGCAACTGAATTGGCACATCAAATCTTGAAACCCAATTCTGGACAAAGGCTTCCGCTATATTTTTGCCTTTTTGTTTGGTAGGGAGTACACTGCAGGCCACTTAGTAGAAGTAATTCATTACCATTACCACATATTTATATTCCCGGTGTCACTAGTCGGAAATGGTCCCGCTACATCCATTGCGATGCGTTCGACCGGTGCTCCTGCAGTACGCTGTTACAATCTGCCTTTACTTCTAGACCTCGGACCTTTAGTTTTCATACATTGGATACAGTTTTTGATCCATTCAGCAACTGATTCTTGGCAATTTGCCTAACGGAACCGCTGTTTGATCTTTTCTAGTGGCTTTTTAACGCCGAGATGCCCTCCACTTGGTCCGTTATGGAATTCCATCAATACATCTGCTATTCAGGCCTTCGGCACGACAATCAAATTGCGTGTATGTTTATCATCCTTGCTCTCCCGCGTACGATCCGGCCCTTCATTTATTAGCTTTAAGCTATCCCATTACATCCAGTATGCCTTCTTAATGGACTTCCTGAAGCAATTTCTTCTTTGGTTTGTCTCTGATGCATTTTGATGTGCACCCATGACCCTGGTAAACATTATCTATGAGTTGGAAATCACTTTTGGCGCTATATTCCCACTCTTCATCAAATGCCCGCCACACTGTCACCATAACTTTATATTGTTCATGTTTTTCGCTTAGCTCTCTTTTTGACTACATGAAGTTCCCTAATAGTCGGTATTACAATGGTGGTACTTTCCTGCCCATTGGCGGTTGTGCGGCGAGATGCCCCACAGTTTTGAGCGAAATGTCCGGCTTTACCCCAATTGTAACACTTCCCTTTAGAACTCCTGCGTGAATCTGTGAGCATCTTCTGAACGCCTCTCATGAACTTCTCCATGTAATCACTTTGCTCGAGTTCCAGTCGATTAAATTCATGTGCTGGTTTGCTTAGGAGACTTGCTATTTCTTTTGTCAAGGTATATGACACTATTTCGGCAAACTTTTTCTTAATCTCGATATTTGCTGCGCGTCTAGTATCCACATCACGCATTCCTCTGACAATTGCCTCGACCTTGAACGTCTCAATCACTTCAGCTGGTGAATCGACATAAGCCAAATGAGTAAGCCGCTCTATGTCTGTTGGATATTCCTGCAGTGACTCGTTAGCTGTTTGATACCGATTTAATAATTCCATCCGGAAAATTGTTTCCTCTAGCCGCTGCTATATGGACGTTCAAGAGCTGCCATTATTGCGTCATAGTTTCCTTTTTCATCCTCAGAAACTGTGTAGAACTTCTGTCGCAGATCCCTTCACTAAGCCACTAGGCCACTAAAGCATGCAGTAAGGCAGATTTCCCTTCAATCCGTGATAGTAGCTGCAGCGATTGTGTGGTGTCAATCTTTAATTGCTGCTGTAGTTCTGATGGCTGCTGCGCCAATTCTGCTAGGTGCACGTTCATGTCGAACGCTTGAGCACGTTGTGGCTCTGGCAGCTGCCCTTCGTCTTTTGACACTGCTCCTGTAGCATTGAGACGGAATTCTTGTTCTTCTATGTTATCGACGGTACTTTATTTGAAATTCCCTTGTGAATATGTCAGGCCCGATCATTGTATTACAAATAATTCAATAAACCAATTAAATTTGCTGTTACTTTTAGTCTGAGTTTATTTGCCACTTCTATTTCAAGTACAGTACTCATTACTCTTCACCACTTCAGTACTTCTCCTTATAATCGCACAATGTGTTAACTTCAATAGCCAGATTCGAAGTGCATAGATGTCGCGCATTAGGGATCGAAGTCGCCTTCACGAATGTTCTACCACACACGCAGTAAACAATAAAGACAAGAACACTGACACGCAAGACAATACATTTTCTGACTTCTGTACATTTTGTAACTTCTATATCCTACATATGAAGGGATGAAGTGAACGTACTCATTTATTTCTTCCATTTGTAACGCATTCCATTTTTAACGCATCTCAAAATAATCTGAGATGATTTTTCATGCCCGTCTGTCGGTCTGTCTATCTGTGGAGTTCACGATTTCAGTCGAACGGATTCAGATATCGACATGAAATTTCACGAATATTCATTGTCATCATAGGCTATTTAGGACTCAGAGTGTTAAATCGGATCAGTGTCACGTCTACTTTTTAGTAAATCTAAATCAAGGGATCTAATAAACTCCACTAAGATCCATAAGAGTCCACTCTTGTGATTGAAATCAGACATAAGGCATTAGACAAACAAGTTTATTCTCCACCTCTCTATATAAACTTTATTGACTGCAGAATTTTGACAGCTCGCCGAGATCAAAGCCAAGATATTTTATATCTGTTCTAACATGTAACACTTACCATAACATAATTGTGTTCTATCTTTGCTCCGAAAGTAGTTGTGCTATGCCGCATGGCTCCAAGTCAAAATTTTACTCTTTCTATTTCAAAAACAAATCGAGTTTAATAGAAAACATCATAGGAAACGAAACTTGTCAAATCAAAGACAATAATTTTGGAATAATTAGAGATATTTATGTAATTAAAGATAAGGAACTTTTATTAAAATCCTTAGACACGAGGAGCCTTAGGGGGGAGCATAGAGTATAAAAAGACTGTTAATGAGGAAAGTGTTTTATAGGAGATCTTTTTCCCTTTTACACCGCTTTTATTGGGTTGCTTTCAATTATATTCGGGTCAAATTTCGAAAGTGATATTAAACTAACTTCCCGGCAAGCTATAGGCTTGAATTTTGAACCATGAATTAGAACTCGATGAGTATGCATTATTTAGCATAAACTATTCAGCAACGCCCATCAAAGGCTGGAAATTAGTTCTTCTCGGTACAAACTGAAATTAATTGTACACTAACTTTCTGTTGACCACTGCTGAATGTTAAATACTAAAATTCAAAAAAATTATGAACATTTGATTTATTTGAAAAAAAATCTGATGTATATGAATTAAAAGTGTATCAAATGTTAAAAAAGTGCATACTATTCTTTTAATTTTGCAAACGTCGTTGTTTGACACTTCAACACTAAAATGGTGAAATCTAATTGCTAAGTATGAAAACTGATTAAGGTATGCCAACGTCAGTATTTATATGCATTTGCGTTTCCATGAGTTTCTCTTAAGGATAAATTCATCACAATTATGTTAAAAAATAAGATGTGTGCAAACAAATGCAAGTAAGTCATTTAATGTTTATTTTCAATATAAATACCCAATATATTGAATTGAATTAAACTATTCTGGATAGAAAAATAAACTGATTAAAATAATTATATTACTTTTAGGTGATGATTGAAATTGTGAAGTAATTACATTAATCACATTATATATTAATAATTACATTAATAAATAAATACTTTTAAATATTCGTTTAATTTATTTTACCGTCACTTCTTCAAAAAATTGACTTAAATGCTTTGATTAATTTAATACGTAAGTCACTATATTTTGAAAGTTATTAAAACACACTATGTTTTATTTCGTTTATATGTTTATAAAATTTCGGAAGTATTATTAATTTAAAGTAAAGACAGAAATATAAAATAATTACATTGATGCAGTATATCAAAACATATGTACTAGAAATTGATTGCTTCAACGTGTGATTAGCAAATATGGAAATTCAAAACAAAGTCCTCCATTTAGCTTCAGGGTAGTGCTAATAAAGCAACATTCAGAATATGTTTAAATAAACTGTTTTAAATATTTGTTTAATTTATTTTACCCTCTTTGGTATGCTTTGCCCCATTAAGTCAGTTACTCCATTTTGCGTATCATTAAATGTCTGAAGTCATTAGGGTCTGAAACTGAAATATTGTTTGGGCCTGTAACATCGATTTCTAGGCATTTTATGGATTCTTTGGGCCTGATAGTCAATAATGCTACTTTACAAAAACCAACTACTACCACCAACGCTACTTTACAGAGTTGTATTTTAAGAAGTTTCTTATCTCTTTATCTCTGACTCACACCCAAGCGAAAGGTTTCTTGCTTGCGTTTTATTCACTAGCTGTTTCGGTAACGGCACTTAACAATATTCAGCATCGGCAGCAGAGCAAAATTAAGGAAAACACAAATGGGAAACCAAATAGCCCTTAATTAATTAATGTTTTGACACTTGAAGCACAAACACAAGTATAGCAGCTGGCAGCTAGCAGCGAGTCAAACTGTCACAATTACATAGGCTCTTATGGAGACCGAGAAAGTTTTATTTCCGGTTTACGCCATGATACTGCTACGCCGCTAGCTGCCATCTGTCGAGCTATTTTTCGTTATTTTGTAAATATTCTTGGTCTCTCCTTCTCTCTGTTTATTTTTATGACAATTGTGACAAAGCAATTTTATTTACTTTGTAGTTTTTTTGTCATTTGCTACTAGTTGCCGGCTTTCCAAGCGCTCCTAGTTGCCAGCTGTAATGGTTGCGCTTAAGCTTTTAGAGATGTGTCTTTTCCCGGTAAATTAAACAATAAAATTAAATGGCCATATTGTGCCTTATCGCCCCTTATTGAGTCTGCGTGGATAACTATCGGCTCTTATCTAAGCGGCTACCATACAAAATTTTGCATAAGCGTATACGCGCGACAAATGAAACACGACTAATACTCCATTTAGGATACCATTATGAACTAAAAATTTTTTATATAGTTACAATAAACAGTAATTTAAAATATTTCAATAGATTGGTCGTCACGGCACTTGAAAAATAAGAAACCACATTTGGAAACACCAAATATGCATTAGAGTTCATTGAACCACGTCAAATGGTCAGTAACAAAGGTGAGTACCTGATCAAATTTGCTATATGTATGTATTTGCTATATGTAAATTGTAATTAAATATGTAATATTAAAAAATTGCACAGTAAACCCTCGATAAAATAATGAAAGTGAGGGTTAATTTATTTCTGAAATTAAAATACAAAACTTCTCCCAATTTCTGCACTTAAAACAGTTTGCAACAAAATAACACTGTGTGTCCGTCGTTAAGCATGTGCTCGACAAGGGCATTGACATTTAAAATTTGTCGCCACTATCCACCGAAAAATGTGGCGAAAATTTTCTGATTCGCTCAAACAACAAAATACATTGATCGATCGGATGATGCGAGACAGCATACCATACATACATAAGTAAACGTAGTTCACCTCTGAGCTCAGAACGTATTTAGAGTATAAAATGTTTAGGATATGAGTAAAGGGTGTAAGTATGCCCATGGACGAGGATAAGTCTCGTACAAAATCTTGTAGTTGGTATTCGTCAATAATGAATTTATTTGTGGTCACAAAAAATGACGCAAATTAAAGTAAGGATGGTATCTTTGACCTGGCCGAAACTTAAATACCCTACACCCAGGATATATTCGAATTCCTAATAGAGGCGAGGATCATGCCAACTTTTTGCAAAATAATTTAATATTCGTGGTTCAGTTCTAGGACAACATTTTTTCTCCAAATACGCTTCGCTTCAAATACAAACGTTGAAACAGAGCGTCGTATGTGCATGTATTCATTTTAGTTACCTAAAAAAGGAGTGGTTCTCATCCGATTTCGCCAATTTTTAAAACCAATTAATTTGTTATAATAGAGAATATTCGCGCCAAATTTTATTACGATGCCTCTACTTGTTGTACCGTAATAAAGTCTTTTTATAACAGTGGTGTTGGTAGGCGGGCCATACCTACTTTTTGCAAAACAATGTAGCATCCGTGGTTCAGTTCTAGGATAAAATTTTGCCTTGAAGTAACACAGAATTTCGTATGAACAGAGTTTAGTAACAGATTTTCGGATGTGCATATATTAATATTAGTTATCAAAAGTAGGCGTGGTACTCATCCGATTTCGCCAATTTTCAAAACCAATAAATTTGTTGTAAAAGAGAATATTCCTGTCAAATTTCATTGCAATGTCTTGAATATACTTACAAAAACATATAAATTGCATGACCATATCCCTTTTCGTTCTCGCGCAGTCGTGATTTCAACAGACGGACAGGACTAAATCAACTCCTGAGCTCAGGAGATCGCTCTGAGCCAGAGTATATATACTCTTCCATACCCGCCACACCTCCTCAGGATAAAGTCTTTACTACTTATAAGTTGTTGATTTCCCCAATTAAACAAATTTTGTTGACATTTCGGAATTTGGGTATATCACAAACATAAACATCACACAAAAAGTACTCACGCAAGGAGTAAAAGATTTCATGAAAAAAGGCATCAAAACGATTTTTGAAGCAGCATTTTAAGAGTGCTTTATCCCTGAAGACAGTGTACTTCGAAATAGGATTACCGCTAACCATGACCTCCCTTTTTTGGACAATTTTTATTTTTTTGTGGACAAAAATTAGTTTTGGCGTTCTCGCCAAAATTCCAAAAAGTAGATATAACATATATACATATTAATTTTTTTAGTGTTTTTTTGCTGAAAAATGTACATTTAAAGCCTGTAGAAAATTCACTATATAGAAAGAGAAGTGGCTTGTTTCACATATTTTTTTTCGAAATCAATGAAGAAATTAAAAAAAGTTTTTGATGTCACTTCTTATTTATAATTATAATCTTTTGCATAACACATCACCGCCCGTGCTCTAGCGTTTTCACAGGCAATGCGGAAAACTATGTAGATGTAGAAATATGAAATTTACAATTTTATCTATGTTTTCTTTAATAATAATCGACAATTATGGACTTAGAAATTATCGTTGCTAATATTTTTCACTAATTTTCAGAAAAGAAAATTTTTCCTGTGTTTTTGCAACTAGCAGAAATCTGTCGCTAATCAATCTTTATTTTCATGTAAGGTATTGATTTTGTGTTTTAGTAACTGTAGGGATCACCTTCAGCTCGTAGAATACTCTCGTAAATATAATTTAGCTTGCATAAAATGTATATATATAGCGGGCAAGCAGCGGCAAGTATCACCACTCTCATTTCAGAGAGCACTATTTTGCTCTTTAAAATAATAATGAAAACAACTGCGAACAACCACGCTCTTTAAACGCGAAAAATACTGGAAAAACTATGTGATGGGGAAGAATCAATCCTTGAAAGCGGCAAGGGTATAAATAAGGATTTAAAAATTGATTGAAGCAGGATGGTATTAGAATTCAAAACAGTTCGCTATTATCCCAACATAACAATTCTAAAAATGAATTTTCTTGTAAATTACTTCATCGATTATGATGAAAAAACACGTGCTGAAAGCTAAGGAGATACTGTTTGGAAGTATTAATATAATTAAGTTATTTATATTATAGGTGTCTTTTTGTGGCACATATACGCCTATAAAATGAATTATTAGGGGAAAATAAGCGTGTAGCCGCATATAATTACATATATAGCTCTCTCAATTTAAGAAAAATGGTCATTTCTCATAAACCATGCAACGAAAGATTATAAAATATACAAAGTTATAAACAATAATAATGCCTTTTAATTCTGTATATTCACATTTTAACCAAAATCGTAAATTTTTCGAAAAAAACTCTATTTTAGTAATTCTTTCTCTTCTATTCATTAATCTTTTCATCCATATAATGTATAAGCACCCTATTTAACCCTTACCGTATTTAGAAGCGGTACCTCAGCTTACTGCACTTATAGCTTGCATGAAATTGATGCACGAATTTACAAGACAATTCATTTTCAAAGTTGATATGCAGAGATAATGAAGTGCTATGTAGAATTTGAATACTGTCCTTTATCGCTCATATTGTCATATCTTTATTTATGCAACCATAAACACAGTTCAACATTAGTTCAACAGTGCAACATTAAACACAGTTCATGTTTCCGAGGATTTTTCTCGTTTAAAATTTAAAGGTGAATTTCACGTTTTAAGTTGTCTTCTACACTTATTTCCATTATTATCATTCTACAAGTGTACAATTATAGGGGATATTCTTAAAAATGAGGAATGTGGTTTTTGTCATGACCAAAACTCATACACTTATACCTTTTTTTTGAAAATCAGATATTTAAGAGAGTATTCAACGAACTTCGGGTTGTGATTCCCGCCGCGGCCAAAGGCCATCATATATGAATACTTTTTGTGCAAACTAAATGTTATTTACCAGAGTATTTTACGTGCGGAGGGTGCTTGTAACTGCAATAAATCATTACCCTACAAGAAAATCAAAATTAATTTGTGACGGATTAATGCCAACTGTAGTTTAATTTCTTTTACAATCAGCAATCAATTACAGGAGCCTTCATATATTTTGAATCAAAAAACTCATATATTGAAAGAAAATACAATTATCGAAAGTACAATTCGAAAATTTAAACTCACAAAACGCACAAATGTATGAGCAATTTTGTAATCTAATTTAATACTCCTTTTAGCAAGCCGTTTGAGAAGAAAAAATATTCATTTCTAAATCTTTTGCGCTCAAAATAAGGGCATTTGATCAGAAATATGAATCAATTTTGAAACTAAAAAATTCATATTGTTTGATGGGCAATTATCACTTGCACACAGAAAAAACATATATCCGCACAAAAAAAATCAGTCATAATATCCCAATTCGAACATTCATATTTGAATCAGAAAAGCCGGACTGTATATATTCTCTTCCAAGATAAGTAATTTTTCAATTCATAAATATGAGGCTCCTATAATTGTTTATTGAGATAATAGCCTTTTTTTGTCGCTTGTATACGCTTATGAAAATTTTGTGGGGGAAAATAAGCGTACAGCCGTTTAAATAAGCGCCGATAGTTATCCGCTAACCCAATAAGTGGCGGTAGAACAAAATTCCATTGTATAATTTATCGGGAAAAGACACATCTTTAGAGTGTGTCTTTTAACAGAATCACTGCAGCTGTGCAGCTCAGCTCAAAATTTACACATAAGCTTATGGAGCTTCACAGCTGCACAGCTGCGCAGCTGAAATAGATTCGATTCATTTTTTCTCTCAGCTGCAGTGCTTACGGCTCTTTCTCCCAAAAGAGTAGTGCCTACCTTTTACTGAAAATCCCTTAATATTCATTGAGTGCTGAGAGTCAAAAACATATGTTTTTGACAAATAAAAGAAAACGAAAAAGAAAACAAAAATTAAACTAAAACCAAAATTCTAAAATGCAGAGCAATTTGGAGGAAATACTCAAAGCGATGAGTGGCCAAAAAGCGAAGGGTGTTGGAGGATCATTTGGCTACAGTTTTGACCGTGGCAAGCCAACCGATCCGAGAATTTCGTTCCGCTTTGGAGTAACGACGCTACAACAGCAGCTGCAGCTGTTGTGCGGCTCATTGTGTTTAAATGCGCAGCTGGAGAGAGATGCAGCTGCACAGCTGCAGTGATTCTGTTTCTACAGTCTTTCTCCCAAAAGAGTAGTGCCTACCTTTTACTAAAAATCCCTTAAAATTCATTGAGTGCTGAGAGTCAAAAACATATGTTATTGACAAATAAAAGAAAACGAAAAAGAAAACAAAAATTAAACTAAAACCAAAATTCTAAAATGCAGAGCAATTTGGAGGAAATACTCAAAGCGATGAGTGGCCAAAAAGCGAAGTGTTCGAGGATCATTTGGCTACAGTTTTGACCGTGGCAAGCCAATCGATCCAAGAATTTCGTTCTGTTTTGGAGGAACGACGCTACAACAGCAGCTGCAGCTGTCACAAACTTTTGTTTGGCCAAACGGTATAGAAGTACTTATTTTTCGTGGTGAAAATAAAGTGGTGTTCGTGGTCGAGCGTGAAGATGCTCCGTTTTCATTACTTTGGCGTAATACGATGGGAAAAGCAAGCGTTAAGTTCACTATTACATGAAAACAATAGCATGGAGAAGTTTGTGATGTTCATTGTTCATTTTCCTCTTTTGACAGAGGGCATTTGTGTTAATATTTTTTACAATGCTGCCATCTTGGGGTATGACGTTCGTAAACGCGAATGTCGTTTTATATGTAACGCCAATAATAAACGTATACGCGCGACAAAAGAAACACGGCCAATAAAAATCTAAATATGTAAACTTGAAATTTTGGCACAGTAATTATAAGCAATATTCATCTCGTTTTACCACAAGAAATGTAGAAAGAGACCAAGATACGTGGTGGTTTTTGTAGTGAAATGATAATCGGGTTTATCAAAAATCCACAACAATTTTAATAGAACAAATCTGGGTTTGTGATTGGATTTAGTTCCAAACCAGAAATCTAACCCCAATCCCAGGTAAGCCCGCTTTATGTGAACATTATTTAACGCTCTATAATTATTAAAGAAGGTGCAGATAAATTTGTTTCATATTAGTAAATGAAATTAGTCGCCAGTATTCTTGCGTGAAAACGAAAAAGATTGAGCAGTGTGGTGTTATGCAAGGATGAATACTTTACATAAGTATTTGTAATCTGTAAAATGCATTTGCTCTTAAATTCCTGCACAGATCTCAACGAAAAAAATATATACAGAAACCTAGGAAGCCTTTCTCTCTAAATATTGAAGCTTTTTCAGCGATTATTTATACATTTTAGAAGGGGAAAATATATACAAAAAAGGACTAAAAATCGAAATGCAAAATATTCTTAAATGCCATTTTTCAAAAATGTTTAGATACACGATTGACGGATATTATCATTAACTTCTGCTACATCAGCTATACAGTATTTTTTTAGTTTACGAAATACAGGTGAAATAATTTTAAAAATTAAGGTTGTATTTCTTGGAAATTTGGCGAGAGGAACATAAACCGTTGGTTGATTTTATCCACAGCAACAACAGCAAGCGAATGTCAGAGAAATGGCGGTAAACATGTTCCAAATTTGTAAGGTACTTATCAATTTCCTCATTCGACGCCTAAGGCCTTATTAGATGTGTTTTTTTATGAACTGGGGTTTCGGATCATTAAAAAGCGATGATAAATTTGTATAGAATTTGAAAATTCAAAGGCAGAAAATACACACAAACAAAATTTTTTGTTGTTTCTGTACAACAAATTTGCCTTCGTAAGTTGTTTTAAAATTCTAATTCGCAAACTATACTCAAAATTTTCTTAAAATAAAGTTCAGGGGTACTTTGAGTGTGGCACCAGCTTTGACCCTCTTGGTTGGCACATATTTTTCATATGTGTGGAATTGCTTGCATTCAGCAAAGACGGAATTTTATAATTTTCCCATAACCTGAATAGAAGCCTGTATAAATACTGGGTAAGTGTCATTTGTATAGACAAGACCGTTACAGTTCATTAAAAAACACAGCAATTACTGAACGAAAATATTGGAACGACTGCGACGCCGGGTTTGACGAGTCCCTCAAACTGTTTGTGGTATGCAAAACTTTCGTCAGCTTCCTTAGATAAAGTTCTGTAGCGAAAGGTGTCTTGTAGCGCGTTCGCATTCAGCAGATTTACTTAGATTTCGGGCTAGATTTAGAGCGAAACCCAACATAAACCCAGGTTTGTTCCATTGAAATTGTTGTCATGAATTTTTAATAAACCCAGGAAAATTCTTGGATTTATTAGTTCACAAACTTGATTCAAAGATCGACCGAAAGAAACATATATATTTGTCTTTTACTACCTCAAGTGTGATAGAGGGAGATAAATATTGACTAAAATTATGTCAGAAAAATAAAATTACAACTCGGAAACAAATTTTTGTAAACAACGAAACAAGGGAAATATATTTTCAAATAAACACAGGATATTAACAAATGATTACTCATTTGTTAATATCCTGTGTTTATTTGAAAATATATTTCCCTTGTTTCGTTGTTTACAAAAATTTGTTTCCGAGTTGTAATTTTATTTTTCTGACATAATTTTAGTCAATATTTATCTCCCTCTATCACACTTGAGGTAGTAAGAGACAAATATATATGTTTCTTTCGCTCGATCTTTGAATCAAGTTTGTGAACTAATAAATCCAAGAATTTTCCTGGATAGTTTTCAATAGATGCAAAAGTTTTGCACGTTGGCAGACGAAACATGGGTTATTGCATGTGAACACTCGATCAGTTGATCGATGTTCGAAACCCCAAACCCAGGTTTATTTTTTTAATTGAACAGGCTATTGCCCTTGTTTTCTTGACTATCTGTTTCCTTCTCAACTCTCAACTCAAAAATATTCGGCTTCGGCTGGAATGCACTGGTAAGCAATAACAACATTCGCTTATCTCGTGTCAACCGAATTTTTATCTGCTACTTATCTACAAGCTGTCAAAACAGAGAAAAATTCGGCAAAACACAAAAGGGAAACGAAGAATTCTGTTTCTGTTTGCTTATTAAGGCCCTTAAGATTTAAACCCAGACTGGGCAGCAGGAACTAGCTCATATTTAAGACAGCCAAATATAACTCGGCGTGTTGTTGGTAGACTAAAACATCTTCCAGCGCCAATACAAAAACAAATACGGAAAGAACAATTGCAGAAACAAATACAAAAAAGAACAAGAACAGAACTTGGATAACAACATAGAATTGAAACGTTTTTCCCGATCTCCATATGAGTTCGTGGCGTAAGTTTACGACCTACATTCGGATTCTGAGATTCTCTTAGCTAAAGCCAAAACTCCATCGTTAAAATGCTAAAAATTAACTGACTGAAAAATATTAATGATGTTGCTAAAATACGATTCTGAGTCTTCTGTTGCTTAGCTAAAATTTTTGTTTTTTCTATCCACCACAGCGGCGCTCTTTTAGCGATTTGAAATGTCAGAAATATGTTTTATATACATATATATTGGTTTGATTCGTTGTGTGTAATTTTCTACCAATTTTGAAAAATGAATTTTTTATTACACGATAGTGCAGTGGACTGCTATTTGTTCAATATATAACTAAGTGAATAAGTGAATAAGCTTCGATGTTAAAGATGATGCAAATATCGATGATGTTTCTAAAACCTTCTCGAAAGTCATTTGATCCATTTTCAGAATGAAGAGAAATCGTAACGATTATTTGTTTCTGCTCTTTAAACTATTGTTTTCTGCCAAGTCTGCTGTCAATAAAATCTATTTCTTGAAAAATTAGAACTGCACAGTTGCAACTTTTGAATAATTAGTCGTTTGGGTTTCAATTCAGAAGTTTCAATCCGTAAAATGGAATAGCATATAAACTATTTGTTCGCGTGTTTCTGCTGTGGTGATTTGAAGTGGTTTTTAGGGGCCACACGCGAGATGCGCAATCGGAATTGGGCTACACTTGATGTGTATGTTTATTAAATTAAAAACTTAATTTTTATGTAGCTAAAATTACCTAAATCTACTGATTTAAAAAACATAACAATTTATTGTATATAACAAATAAATGCAAATAATAAATACAAACGACACGTAAAATGAAATTAAATATAAACGTAGTATGGAATCAGTATGGGGCACGGTTACAAGTTCCAGTTCGCATATGAAAATAAATGGACCGTGTTGTGATGACGAAAAAAACTCACGAATTCCCAGTTTTTCTCCAAATATTGAACCAAGAAATAGTTTTTTACTTCGTAGAAACTGTATACAGTACAAAAGATAAAATCTTCAAATCCACTCTAACAAAATTGCCTTACCGTGGGTTCTAAAAATTAGCATTACATTCCATTTGTCGCTAAAATTATGAATTTAGGTTTGTTAAAATTAGTCATATAAATAGACAGATTCGGGATTTTAGCTAAAATTGCCAGTTTAGGGGATCATAATTGTCAAAAATGTTTGCGGCAAGTTTGTGTTCGGTCTCTAAAATTTTTAGCTTCATCAAAGCAAAATTAGAGTTTCAAAAAGCTTAGAATCAGAGTAGTAGATAAATTTCGCTAACAATTTTTAAAAACATTTTGGTGATGGAGATTAAGCGTTAGAGAATTTCATAATCCGGTTGCTGCTTACAGTTTCACATCTCTCCAAATCTTTTTAGTCATTTTTGCTGATGTTGGTGACTCCATAAACCTTTAAAACTTGTTCTTACTCTCTTACTTACTTTTCTATATATTTTAAGACGCTTTTCTTAAATAAAATTTTTTTTCTAAATAAAATGCGTAATTAGTGCATGTAGTTATACTTAAAATAAGAGATACATTATTTTAGATTTCATACAAAATTTTTTCCATGTAAACCACTAGTTTCTTTAATAAATAAAGCCACTTAAATCCGCTATTCTTATACAGAAGTTTTTAGGAAAAATCTTAATATTAACATTTGTGCAGGATAATCGCATTTACAGTGATAATGGTTAATAAAAATAAAGGAAGTACTAAAAATCAAAGGTACTAAAAAGTGTGATTTCTTAAAAAATAGTGTTTCGTAAATAAAGAAGTTATTTTGTAAAAAGCTAAAAGGATACTGTTATTATATATCCATTGGTGCATTTCTTATATATCTTCCGTTTATAGGTAATGAAATGTAAACATTTAATAATAACATTGGAACAATTTTATTATCTCCGCAAAACAGCGGAGCGCGATGCGCGAAACTCTCCTCATATTTTCCATAATAATTTGACGCTACAGAATCGCGCGAGTGTTCACGGAGAACCAGAGATAACGAGATAGGAAACTTTTCTAACTACAACTCTGATTTAAGGTAGTGTTCGTGAGTTTAAGACCCTGACTCATGATTTCTTCCGTGGAAATTTTATGTTTAAGACCCTGACTAATGTTTTTTTCTTAGAAATTCAAGCATAAGACCCGGCCATTACACCTCTTTCAGTAGTGTTCGTGAGTTTAAGACCCTGACTCATGATTTCTTCCGTGGAATTTTATGTTTAAGACCCTGACTAATGTTTTTTTCTTAGAAATTCAAGCATAAGACCCGGCCATTACACCTCTTTCAGACCCCGAATGACAATCCATTTTATAAGTTCACCAGCTATGTTTTGATATGTCAACGTAGTTATTGGTTTAAAGAATTCAATTATTTTTCATGTACACTTTATGGTTTAAATAACTAAAATATAACTAAAATATTTGTATAAATTGTTATAACTAATATTTGTATAAAATAACTAATTATTGTAATAAGTAATTATGGTAACTAATTATTTGTATAAAATATTTATATAAAACAAATAAATGTATTTATTTCATATGCATAAAAACATAAATGAAACTCAATTTTATGAAATATTTTAATGTATAACAAATTCGATTGACTTCGTTAATAGAATACTCAAATCATTTAAGCCCATTTTTGGATCCCAGAATCTAAAAATAACCTAAAAATAAAATTACATCAAATAATTTATTTGAAGAAATTCTTCACATTGATTTATTAAGGATTCTGCAACCATTACTTTGAAGCCAAGTGTTAGCCGCACTAGTGCATTTAAAATATAAAAGATTTTACTTGAGTATATCAATACACAAATATGACTATTTTTAGTTTCAAATAAAATTGTATTATTATTAATAAGTTCCTTTCTTCGTCGTAATTCATTTAATATGACTTTTGAACGGAATTATTTATTTATTATCATCAAGAGAAACTCTTGAAAAATCAAATGTGTAAAACATTTTGGCATTGGCATACCCTAATTATTTCTTCACCTCTCCCATAAATTCGATGATTTTAGTGTTGCCATCATTTGCGGCGCTTACTACTTAATGGGCCATTTTGGGTATTCGCATTAAAGCAGTGTTGCCAGTATTCGGTAATAAGCATTATATTCACGTTTTTTGTTAATTATTAAAAATATTAATAAAGTAATATATTAGTATTGCTGGCATATGTATCGAACAATTATAGAGTTTACCAAATTTCATAATTTTCGGTACTGCATACAAAAATTTGAACCCATTTTGGATTGAAATTTCAAACGCTTCGATAACACGGCGCAACAGAAAATGAAAAATTTTACCCTCCAGAAACGAAAGTTCAATTTTCCGCTGATTCCGAAAATGTTTTTAGTTTTCTAGTTGCGGCTTTAGTTTTCGAGATATCAACAATAAACCGTTTTTTGGTATTTCGAAAACTTAGATTTATATAATTAACTGTGGCTTCCTAATTTTTCAATTTTTTAATAAAAACCGACCACGGAATTAACGGTCGGTTATTATTAAAAAAAATTATAAAACGTATCCCTCCAAAAATCAAGTTTCTAAAGTGAAATTTTATGCGGTTTTCAAAAATGCTATTAGTTTTTTCCTATCTCATCTCATTTTTAAGCTATCGCCATTTATACAAAAAACAGTTTTTTTAATCATACTGAATATAACGGATATAATGAGAGTAATCAACCGCAGCTCCTTTATTTCTAATTTAACAGGAAAAATTCTAGGTGTGCAATGACAGGTAATCCCTTAATAAAGATTTCAAGACTTATTTTGAAAAAATCGGTTGTAAACTGTTACCTCGGGAATTGAATTTTTGTCAATTTTTTATGTTTATATTGACTTTTATTGCTTTGCATGTTATATATAAAAAATTAAATGCAAAAAATATTTTTAAACCTTATATGCCATATATATTATACTGACTACAAAGTGGGTACACAAAATACCGCTGTTTCTTGTTCCTGTGGGATAGTCGCGACAGAGAAAATAATTTTACTCGTCAATATTGGCCAACAAGAACCGGCTACCAAACCAACCACTATAATGTGAAAAAGAAACCACTAGTGCTGCCGGATAAGGTAATTTTGCCTCCACTTCATATAAAACTTGGACTGATGAAGAACTTTGTGAAAGCCTTAAGTAAGGAGAGTGAAGCATTTAAGTATATATGCAAAATCCTTCCTAAAATATCATGCGCGAAATTAAAGGAAGGCATATTCGTTGAACCGCAAATAAGAGAAGAGAAATAATAATTAAAATAAAAATAAACATTATTTATATAAAACAAAAAAATATTATCTCATTTGAAAAAAGTTTTTCAACGGAATAAAAGTCAATATAAACATAAAGAATTGACAAAAATTCAATTCCCGAGGTAACAGTTTACAACCGATTTTTTCAAAATAAGTCTTGAAATCTTTATTAAGGGATTACCTGTCATTGCACACCTGGAATTTTTCCTGTTAAATTAGAAATAAAGGAGCTGCGGTTGATTACTCTCATTATATCCGTTATATTCAGTATGATTAAAAAAATGTTTTTTTTTTGGATAAATGGCGATGAGATGAGATAGGAAAAAACTAATAGCATTTTTGAAAACCGCATAAAATTTCACTTTAGAAACTTGAGTTTTCATTTTTGGAGGGATACGTTTTATAACTTATTTGGATTGATGATTTCAATATTTTTTCAAAAAATCGAAAAAATTAATTTTTTTCTGAATTCATTTTGCGATAGAATTGGTATTCCTTAGCTGATTTTAAGAAACGTAGTCTTAAAATTTTTGTTAGAAAATTACCGTTACTTCCATGGTCGGTTTTTATTAAAAAAATTAGGAAGCCACAGTTAATTATATAAATCTAAGTTTTCGAAATACCAGAAAAAGGGTTTTTATTGATATCTCGAAAACTAAAGCCGCAACTAGAAAACTAACAACATTTTCGGAATCAGCGGAAAATTTTCCTATAGAAAATCACTATCTGGTTTTTGGAGGAAAATCTTGTTGCGCCGTGTAATTTCTATGCTATATTAACGTGGTTTTTAGCTAAACCATGTATTTTCAGATTAGATTATTTCAAATGGGACATTAAGGATGCTCATAAAATTTTTGCATTTGGTCCATTTCATTCTGTTTTAGTTCTATTTATGAATTTA
>OZ016501.1:34248141-34317411 GCA_963966595.1 Physocephala rufipes | reverse complement strand
ATATATATATATATATATATATATATATATATATATATATATATATATATATATATATATATATATATATATATATATATATATATATATATATATATATATATATATATATATATATATATATATATATATATATATATATATATATATATATATATATATATATATATATATATATATATATATATATATATGTATATATATATATATATATATATATATATATATATATATATATATATATATATATATATATATATATATATATATATATATATATATATATATATATATATATATATATATATATATATATATATATATATATATATATATATATATATATATATATATATATATATATATATATATATATATATATATATATATATATATATATATATATATATATATATATATATATATATATATATATATATATATATATATATATATATATATATATATATATATATATATATATATATATATATATATATATATATATATATATATATATATATATATATATATATATATATATATATATATATATATATATATATATATATATATATATTATATATATATATATATATATATATATATATATATATATATATATATATATATATATATATATATATATATATATATATATATATATATATATATATATATATATATATATATATATATATATATATATATATATATATATATATATATATATATATATATATATATATATATATATATATATATATATATATATATATATATATATATATATATATATATTATATATATATATATATATATATATATATATATATATATATATATATATATATATATATATATATATATATATATATATATATATATATATATATATATATATATATATATATATATATATATATATATATATATATATATATATATATATATATATATATATATATATATATATATATATATATATATATATATATATATATATATATATATATATATATATATATATATATATATATATATATATATATATATATATATATATATATATATATATATATATATATATATATATATATATATATATATATATATATATATATATATATATATATATATATATATATATATATATATATATATATATATATATATATATATATATATATATATATATATATATATATATATATATATATATATATATATATATATATATATATATATATATATATATATATATATATATATATATATATATATATATATATATATATATATATATATATATATATATATATATATATATATATATATATATATATATATATATATATATATATATATATATATATATATATATATATATATATATATATATATATATATATATATATATATATATATACATTTCAAATATTTAATTAACTTGAAATTCAAAGCGATCTTCCCGCTGAACAGCTATAAATAACATCATTTACTTTTGTTGGAGCTATAAACATTTCCTATACCCGCCACTGTAACCTGCTGCCATGAAAAATAGCAAATAGTTCTAATTTTGCCTTTCAATGCCTTTCCTACCATCCGTACATTCATTCATAAATAACTTTAAAATACTTCGCTCATTCAGCTTTACGTCTGGTAACAACAATGCTCCACTTTCTACAACTCGCCTGTGCAACAACAAAAGGGCACGGATACTACTGCAAGAATTTTGACAGCCGAGCGCAATTTTCCATTCACAATGAAATTGCACTATAACACTTATTCCACTGACAGAAGTGGTTAAGCTTGTTTCAAGGTAAGTAAAACATTTGATTTAATTTAAATAATTATCCTTTCTTTTATTTTCCAGATCATGACGACCCAAATACATGCGGTGGATTACCAGCGACATATTTTCGGTAAGTACTTCTACGTCATAGTTGCGGAAATTATCTTCTCACAATTTAGGTGACTAGAACAAGGAGGACGCAGCACCCGCAACAATTGATAGTGTAAAACGAATACTTCACGAAAGGGTTGTCAAACTTTGATAGCAAAAAGCGTGCGAGTGTGCAACAACAACAATCTGGAAAATGAAACGAAGTAAACGAAGAAGTTAGGGCCTGATTGGTTGTACGTTTTCGCATTTCTTTAAGTTGTAAACACAACCTCGCGACAGTTGTCGCGTCGACAAATCAAAACTCTGCTGGCGCTGAAGTTAGCAGAGAACATGTCTGTAATTTCAGTACAATATTATTAATTGCTAATGTCATTTAAAGTAAACAAACGGAGAAAAGAAGAACAAGACGAGCGACAACAACAAAAAAGTAGAAAATGTTCTACTACTGTCGTTGTCGTACGCGTCAGCAGCGCGACAATTTTGTTTTTTCTCAATTCCCATAAGACTCCATGTATTTTTGACAAGTCGCGGCGGTGTACGACAACTTGTCGCGAGGTTGTGTTTATAACATAAGACTATGTAATTTTGACAAGTCTCGGCAAGGATATTCAAACTGTCGCGAGGTTGTGTTTATAACATTACTTTTTCGAAACTTTTCGGGTAACAGTGGGTTCAATTGCTTATGATGCTGCCAATCTCGTCGAACCGTGTTTGAAAGTGGGTATTTTGAAGGAATTTTTTTGATGAATTTTTAATTTGAAAATTTTTTTGATTTCTTTAACTCAAATAATGTTAAATAATATAAGTAATTATAGAAAATAAAGTAAGAAAAATGTAAGAATTATTATTAATAATTATGTACTGTTTCGTTGGATTTTAATGGGAAATTTCACAGTTTTTGACCGCTCTGCTTAGTGGTTTGATTAACAATTCTTACAATTTTTTGCAAATTCCGAAAAAAAGTAAAGTGCGTTAAACAGTTTGCAAATGATGAATTTCCAAAGTGATTTAGAGATCTTAAATATTATTAGACTTTACTTTGAATGGATGAATTCGAGGCAAATTAGGCTTTGGCGTGTTCGTCCTATAAACAGTAACTGAGTGAGACATGATTACTTTAGAAAAGTTTTCATGAGTATAAAAAATGTGGATGGAGGCCAAATTTTTTACATTATCTGAGCCATGAATTAGTTTCGTTTTTATTTCGTGTTCTTCAAAGTATTCGTATCGTGATACACTATTAGGCTAGTAGAACACTACAACACTAGTGTATACGGCATTATTGTGTTCGTCAGCTGCATGACGAACATGATAATGATGTTGGAAAGATATTCGACAGATGTTTACAATTTTCCGAATTAATTCTCATTGAAAAATTGTCCAAGGATAACAAATTAAGGCAATTGAGACAAATTTTGTATTTGGCAAATCTATCACATGAAAACCTGTGATTATTCCAAATACCGTTGGTTGAGTAAGCTCGAAATTTAACTACGAGATCAAATGCATTAAAAAGTTTTAAAATGATACTGAAACACAGGCATATATTAGAGGCGCGGCAAGTACGTATCAAATTACGTTTTTGTATTAAGAATACAAATCCACTTTCTGTTCTTCGATAGTACGATGACGGCAAAGTGATTCTTTGCTACATTCAAATTGGCAACCGCTTCATTAAGTACTATCCGGGGCAACCTGCCGCACATAGAACACAACACTGGATGAGGGCTGAAGATTGGGCTAGGTTTGACGAATACTTAGAGTTAATTGTTGGCAACCATCAACTAATTGCCAAGGGAAGATTCAAGGATGAGACATACCAACTCAGTGATTCGATATTTGTTTATACGAAAAAATGCAGCATATCGGTTGATGTACTGAAGCGCAGCATTTTAGAAGATTCAGATGGATGGAGCATCACACATGTGCTAGAATTTAAGATCGAATATGTGCAAAATAAAGAACCAATTTCGAATGGGGAGGATAACGCTGTAGTAAGTTGCTTTTTTCTTTATATACATAATTCGATTGCATCAATTGTCCACCTGTGGTATATTTGTGTTTTTGTGTATAATACGGATGCTTGTAATATGTCTGAACGTAAATATGTTTAAGTAAAACACATGCATATTAATGTTTTTCTGCAGGAGAAATACCTTCCAACTTCAAAACCGAATAAAGGAGACCCCGAGTACAACCCATCTTGTATATCTAATCGCATAGAAGCAAATATCTATGTGCCTTATACACCTTCATTGAAAATTAATACTATTGATAATCCCGGCGTTAACTCAGATTTTGCCACATCAGATGATAAAATATCCCGACGCTTGCGTGATGAGGACCGCTACACACCAAAGCCAATGACAGTAGAGAGAACTTCGATAGAAAATACTGAAAATTCTCAACTGGTACCAACATATTATCCTTCTCCGCTAAAAAAAGAAGAATATGAATCGAAATGCAAAACCAGAGATGTTTGCTCGTATACCCAAAATAACAATGATATAAATGACAAAAGCCATGAAGATATAAAGAAAGGAGGGGAGAGAAAAATAAAAAAAATTAATGAAATGCAAAGTAAAGGGAAGGATAATATTACAACCCGAGAAAGAAGTAAAGTCTTCCGAAGCGAAGGAAATACGTTAAAAGAAATAAAATATAAATCACCCAAAGGGAAAAATGGTAATAAAAAGGAAAGTATACGAGTGCATGATACCTTTACCGACGTTGATGAAGATGTGGAAACTGATTCATTAAGGCTCAAACTGAAAGACTTAAAGCGCAAACGCAATTTAATCAATGAATCTAAAGACACCTTAGACCGTTTTTTACGTCCCCTTGTCAAATCCGAAGGTTTACTGAAGGAACGGATGGATGCTTTAAACCCACTTAGTAGAAGTCGCTCTAAGTCCATATCCCCCAAGCGACAAAATAAAAAATTAAAAAATTACTTATTTCCCTCGGAATACTACAAAAAAGAATATGACGATGGTGAGCGCGAATCGGGAGAAGAATCAGTTGAAAAAGAATTTGGGGAGGTGAATAAACAAGTTTCCCTAAATTTAGCTAAAATTGTTTCCAACGTGGAGAAAAACGCCACCTTTTCACCGAATGAAAAGCATAAATGGTTGGGGAAAAAGCGAACAATGGACACCTCACCGTCTATATCTTCGACATCGTTATCAACGTCGCACAAATTGCCTGATGTTAGTGAGTCGGTTAAGAATGTTAAGAAAAGGAAACGTCGTGACGGTTGCATTTTGCTTACAGGAAAGCCTCCTCAGTCAGCGATATCAGCATATCCTACGAAAAGAGAAATCGAATTGCAAATGCGAAAGGATAAATTGCAGATAGAGAATAATCAGAAAATAAAGGAAGTTCTACAACGACTGGCCGGACCGAAACCTCAGAAAGTGGACACTCTGTCAGTTAAGCTTTAAAGAAATTAATTACATAAATAACTATTGATTATTATTTCCAGAACCATTGAGGATCTAACTCTTAAAGATGTGTTGAATTCGTTCCCGAAATATAAATCGAAATTGGATGAAATTTTCCATAAAAACGAAAAAAATCCTCATAAAATAAAAGGTTATAATGGTATTGACCACTACTTGGTTATGAATTTAATTAATGAAAAGAAAAGGATGGCGATGTTGAACACACTACAGGATAATTATGAGCCAGATACGGAAGGAAGTTCTGCCGTAAGTATAAATAAGAAGTCAAACATTTTTGTTACAAAATTAGTCTTCAAGTTGTAAATTTAGTCCTTAATTAGACTCAACTACAGATTCCCAAATGAGCCGATCTCAGCATCAATTTTATTTGCGGAAAAGTTCCTAATTGGTAGTCTGTTATTTGTACCTATTTACTTGGCAGTAATAAGGCATGAAGAAGGACTGCCGGAATATGAATATTCCAGAAACATTAGAAACAGTTTGTTTTACGCCCTTGCACGTAGTTAAGTCGCGAAATATTCCAAATTCGTTTTCAATGGAAATATAACGTTTTGGCTCTGGTCCTTGTGTCGAGGACGTCGCTTTATACACGATCAAGTGGTCAAATCGATATGATTCTAGATGTTGTACATATTTTCCTATCCTACCTATAATCCTATCTATGTCTCCTTTAATGGATTAGTAACGGAGGCACTGTGCTTTACTCCCTTCAGGTGAAGGATACAAGAACAATTGAACTAATTTTACAAATTTCGCCCGATATATTTCTAGTTTGCTACGCTTTTTATCAATGCAATGATGCCTGAATGGATAATGCGCGTTTTTATGGACAAGCACAAACTTTCAAGGAAGGAAGCCATCAAACAAGTGAAGGCCCAGGATGAATACAACTTACATTTAAAAGCGGAGCTTGAAAGTAGCGACCAACTGAAATGAAAACGAAAGTAATTAGCATAAAGATTTTATTTTGTGAATTTCTTTCAATTAAATTAAATTCTTATCATTTTTAGGAAACGCATAAAAGCGTAAAAGTCTTATTGTAGCTCATCTTACGCGCTAATAATCCATTAATTTCATGAAATGCATCGCACAGAACAAGTTTTCAGTATAATAGTCGTATAAATTATTAAATAAACAATTTGTATTGATAAGTTATATTAATCTGCTAAATGAAAATTTTCATTTTACTTAAAAATTCGGTCGCCTTCGACTTGAATATGTATGCACTTAATAAGACCTTAGAATGTGTTTAGAGTTCGTCATGTGACTGGTCGCCATCTTCTTCTGCCTTGTATTCTGACTCATCTGTTAAATCACTGCCTGAACCAGTGTCATCTTCTTCAACATCTTCGTGCTCGATTTCCTCATTCAGAGGAACGCCAAGAGTTTGGCGCATCATCTTTTCTATACTCTCCGCAAAGTCTGCTGTTTCTTGGAGCATGTAGCCCGATCGTAGTGTAGCTGTACGGAACATCATGACGGCTAATTCCTTGGCAGTTTCGTCAGCTACGTCGGCCTCTACACGGCGCAACAGTTCACGTATTAGAGGATGACGAGGATTTATTTCCAAAGTCTTCCTCTGATTAAGGTAGTACGAGCGTTGAGGGTCATCTGATTTCTGGTGTGCATTCGACAAGGCCAAACGCTCCATATTTCCTGTCCAGCCAAACATGCCAGCAACTAACGCACAAGGTGAACTGCTTAAACGCTCAGAAATTTGTGCTTTCAGAATCATGTCTTTCAGGGCTACATCATTCAACCATTTGATAAGTGGCTCGAATGTGTTTTTTAGCTCTTCTAACTTCGATTTGCTTTTCTCAGATTCATTGAGTTTGAAGCCTTCTTTTGCAACGTTTTGGAATCGCTTACCGTCAAACTCGGGCAAAGCAGAAATGCAGTATTCGTCGACTGCCTCGACGAGATACAAGACTTCATAACCCTTGGTCAAAAGGCGTTCCACAAAAGGCGATTTCTCCACCTCAGCACGATTAGATCCAGCAATAAAATAAATGTGATCTTGTTTAGGTTTCATTCGTCCAACATATTCAGCGAGGGAGGTAATCCCTTTACCGTTAGAAGATTGGAAGCGCAGGAGTTTTGCGAGGCGCGAACGATTACTTGGATCTTCCATTATACCCAGTTTAATACTTAAATGAAATTTTAAATATTCAGAGATTATTTTTGGTAATTTTCAATTTGTTGTTAGTTAGTTCTTATAGAAACCACTATTATCATCAAGTGGTCAACCGATACTCACTTGGTTGAATATTCCTTCCAGAACTTCTCGTACTCTTCTTTATTTAACTTTTTGATCATGTCCAAGACCTTACGAACCAACTTCTTTTTAATTACTTTTATAAGTTTGTGCTGTTGCAATGTTTCACGAGATACATTCAAAGGCAAGTCGTCAGAATCGACCACACCGCGTATGAAATTCAAATAATTTGGCATTATGTCGTTGAATTCATCAGTAATGAAAACACGTCGCACGTATAACTTGATATTGTCTGACTTTGTACCATATCGATTGAAAGACTCGGATGGTTGCACCTTTGGCACATACAGCAAACTCTTAAAGGTAACTTCACCCTCCGCAACAAAGTGTGTTTGTGTTAAAGGTTCGCTTGAATCCTTCGTAAGGCTTTTGTAAAACTCTGTATACTCGCCTTCGGTGACTTCGGCGGGCTTCCTCGTCCAGATGGGCTTACTGTCATTGATTAATTGCCAATCCCAAACTGTCTTAGATACCTTCTTGACTTTTTGCTTATCCGCATCCTCTGCATTATCTTCTTCAACCTGAGCATCTTCGCCATCATCGTTTACCGTTTCGTCGTCTGTGGTAGGCTTTTCATTGCTGTCAGATGGGTCTTCAACAGGCACTTCCTCTTCAACAACTTTACTTGACCACATGAAGATTGGAAAGTTTATAAATTGTGAATATTTCCTAACAAGCTCACGTACAGTGTCTTCTTCAAGAAAATCTTGTGCTTCATCTTTTATGTAAAGAGAAACAATAGAACCACGTTTTAAGGTATTGCCTCGAGGATCCTCTGTAATAGAGAATCTATTTGCATCAGATTCCCAAATATACTGTTTATCGCTGTTGTGCTTTGTGGTAACGACAACTCGATCGGCAACCAAGAAAGCCGAATAGAAACCTACTCCGAATTGGCCGATCATATCATTTAAATCTTGTCCATCGGCTTTGGACGTATCTTGCATTTTGGCCAAGAAATCAGCGGTGCCTGATTTGGCAATCGTTCCTAGATTGTTAATGAGATCCTCATGTGTCATACCTATGCCTGTATCCATAATGTGAAGCACTTTGTTTTCTTTGTCGGCTTTAATACGAATATTAAGTTCAGGATTCGAGTCTAATTCTGACTTGTCTGTGAGAGACAGCAGACGAATCTTGTCAATGGCATCCGACGCATTTGAAATAAGTTCACGCAAGAAAATTTCTTTATTTCGATAGAGTGAGTTTATGATAAGCTTCATCATACGGTTAACTTCAGTTTGGAAGTTGAATTTTTCGGCCTTTTCAAAAAAATGGGGATTAATTGATTAATTTCCGCGCAGAAGCAAAATAGCGTTGCTTCGAATATTATTTGACATCATTAACTTACTTTTTCACGGATTTCTTTTAGTTGGGATACATTTAACCCATCCAATTTAATAGCTTCTTCCTCACGCTGTAACATTTCAGAATCTACGAAAGACGTGATATGCGGATTAGTATTCGGGGTTTTTGCTGAATTTCGATCGAATGTGATCGAAACAAGTTGTCTAGAAGCCAGCGATTATTGAAATTGAGGATATTTCTATTTAAATTTTTGTAATTTTTCTCCTCTCCTGACTTTTTGTAAACAAATCACCATCATCGTCCATACAATTGGTGACATGTTTATATGTGAAACACCTCCCACCGGATGCAAAATGTTACGTGTGAAAGGTGGTTAACATGTTATAGTAGGTTAACAAAACTCAACTAATAGACGTGCATTTGTTATTGTTGTTTCGCATGATGTTTCTTTCAGTTCATAGCGATTGTCAGAATCCTCTGAAAATGTCTAAAGCGCGATGAGCAGGGAATTAATGGTTTTCAATAAAACCGTATATATTACGACTGGGAAAATCTCACTAGCTATATTGGTAATAATTTATTAAGAGTAAGGTAATGACGGACGCAAAATTTATGAACGAGAGCGATCTCAAATTCCATCTACCACACATATTTCCTCAGCTCCATTGTAGGATTTGGCGTTAGATCGAGATTCCACAATCGTAAATTAACAATTAGTCCGCAAATTTCAACAATCGTAAATGACTAGTGGTTGATTAAGTCAAATCGTTTTGAAATTCAACGTCCAATTCAACATCCATTCGACGAGACTCAAAACGAAATGAACGATTAGCACTCGGACTTGAATTCAATAATATGCCCGGTTATTTCAATGCATTCATGGGAATGACGCAAAACCTTATCTACTCCTAGACCCTATGCTTACCTGTTTTGGAACCATCTTTAAATCCGCCCAAGTGAGAATCAATGGTCTCTGTCACCTCAGGCAAGTTTGCATCATCGTTGGCGGTTATTTCATTTATTCCTAAAAAACACTGTATTTACACGCAACATCTACGGGTTTATGTGACCTTTGTAAACTATATTTCCTAAAAAATAAAAACTTACCCGCGATAAGTAATAACCCAATTGCCAGAAAGTACTTCATTTTAATACAATTTTGCGATAATTATATTAAATATGAATTTCTGTTAAAACACGACTACGTTCGTTAAAACACAACGATTCAAGCGGTTCTTTCTTCACGGCTTGTAGATTGAGAAATAATCTCTTTCTTTACTGTGCAACCTATTAATAAAAATTTTAAGGATTCTACACGCATCTCAACATATGGATTAGAAAACCAAATGGCGATTTCTGATTGGTCCAAATCAACCGCCCCTTAATCACAATTGTACATCAAGTTGTCAAATTTTAGAGAAATATCATCAGCACCTTTGGAGACCTTAATATTTCCAAAGTCAACGGATGTTACCAGCCGAAATATATTATGAAGCGTTGCCATGCCTGGGAACACAATTAACAGCAAGATGATAAAAACTCACAGGTTGACGAACTTTATACGAACCAAATGCGTATAATGTAACTTTTTCATGCTCGTTCGTCTTCAATATTATAGTCGTTGACATTTGTGACTCTATTTTGAGGAATAATCTTTGGAAGTTTTTCAAATCCTAAAATGCAGTGCCCTTTTACTGGATATATAACAATATATTGACAGTGCTTTTTCAATGAGCTGGGGTTTCGCATTATTAATAAAATGGTAGAAAATTTGAAAATGATTTGACAACTCAAAAGCAGAAATTGTTGTTGTTGTTTCTGTGCAACAAATTTTGTGTTCGTAAGTTGTCTTCAAATTCTAATTTGTAAAATACCCTTAAATATTTTTTAAATGAAGTATGCCAAAGTTCAGGAGTATTTTGGTGTGGCGCCAGCTTTAACAATCTTATTTTGCTTATGTTTTTCAAACATGTGAAATTGAATTTCTCTAGGCAAAACCTATAGAGTTCATTAAAAAACACAGCTATTATATGATAATAATAAAATATGTCCATTTTGCATTTAGCATCCAAGTATATTTAATGAAGGGACGCTCTTTTATTCCTGCAAAATAAAAATATTTAAGATGTCTTTGGCGATTTTACTATGTTGGTTGCGAGAAAAAAATAAAGAAAGAACGAAAATAAAATAAATTTGCTTTTTGTTTACGTATTTATATTATAAAATAGAAATAGTCTTTAGCAAGTGGACCTGAGCTATATTCCAGAAGGGCTTGAAGAGTTACAAATTTTTTATATTGATTTATAAATACCCTGCTTATAAACAATCTCGTCATGTATGGAGGATGTATTTTTCATATTGAAGGAATGACTTAAATTCTTTACAAGCGGGCTTAATATCGGAATAAATTTATAATATTTTCAAAAATGCGTTCGATTAACTTTAAATGCATTCATATCTGTTTGTTTTGTTATTATGATTTATATACTTACTCACTTTTTCCCTACCCTATGTTACACATGACCTTCTATCAGGCGCCACATGGTTATATTTGGGCGCCGTTACTATGTGGCAGTAGTATGCATTTTTCTTCTTTTACCAGCCACTGGATCTATCATGTTTCACCCCGCTTAGCTCATTGGATCATTTTTTTCTTGGAGTAACAATTTCTCTCTTTGCAAGGTCGTGTTCCTCAACCCTTCATGATAGATCGGTCATGGACAATAAACTCACATACGTGAGCGTAGAATATATCACAAAACAAAAACGAATCATCTCAATGTCTAACAAATCGCCGCGCGAAAGATCCGCATCACATTCCTTCGGTTACCCCCTCATCAATCTTGCCAACCCCACCAGAATAAAAAAACTTGAACAAGCATTGGATTTATTGAATTATCGAACACTAAGAACATCTTTATTTCAATTACTTCTAAATAAAACATTACTAGATAATTACATGTTTAACAAATCATACCGAATATCTTTTAATATTTATGCAGTATTCGCACCTAAAAGGCTTGATAATAATCGACTCACTAGCAAATCCAAAATTTCGTAGTTAATTATATATATTTACAACAGTTCAATCTAGACCATATCTATTTTTATATTGGTGTTTACATCCAACAATTTTCTTTAATAAATTTTTTTATACAAAAATCGTATCAATATATCACATTCTTATTTTTTTCCTTTACTCGAGCGGAACGGAGTGTATACCATCATGAAATCAAAAAAAAAAACAAGACGCAACAATTACGCTCACCGTGAGAGAGCTCTCTAAGGGTTTTTCTTTTTTTATAAATAAACGTACATATATCCGATAAAAGGATTGGATCCACTACCATAATAACCCAGAAAAAAAAACAAAAAATGTATATTTCACACACCCGTTCCTCCCCTGAACAACATATAAATCGACCATTGACGAATGTGCAAAAAGAAAAAATTCAAATATAATAAAACACATATAAGAACGTTGACATACGAAAATATTCGTTTTTTCTTTCATACATCGAGATAATTCAGAATTAATCATGAGAAGATAAACTATAAAATCATTCAATATTTTTTTATCATTCAATCACTCATCTTAGGAACAATAAAAAAAAATTTGGAAGTGGTACTTAGCTGCGCTGCCCGCAAGATGCAGGTTACTATTACTGCTTATCGCTTTTTCCAATTTCTGGTTTACGGCTGCTACACCGACATGTATGTGACTCGTCTGTGAGCTTCTGCTTTCTGCTTTCTTACTCTTGTTGAACGAATAATTAATTTGTACTGTTTAATTGGAGACTTATCGACGACGTTGGGTTTTTACCTTGAATCATTTGTTTCCTCCGTCAGGAGTTATAATTTGTTTCACAAGTTTACTTCAACGTAGATTGATTTTTAGTTAGACACAAACGCAAATTAAATTGATATAAATTTTCTGGCTTTGTCCGGATTCGAACTCGTAACCGGGATATGCTTTTACAATTTACTACTCATATTAATTTCTATACTGATCTTTTTCTCTTAAACTTTAACGAGTCTGATCGGAATTACTTAACGGCTCGGTCTTTTCTTTCTTTTTATTTTATTTAATCACCAACACTTTTCTGACTCTAATTTCCTTTAAATTTGGTACATTCGAAATTACTTAGTTTTTTCTTTTTATATTATCATTTTTTCATCAAAAAAAAGAGTTTTTACTATCCTTTTGATACAGGATGTGAAACCAATTATTTTTAATTTTTCTTGAAATTCCGACTAAGCTTGCGCTTCAGACTATGACTCGACACCCAATCAAAATCCTTGCCTTGTCAATTTCCAAATCACCTCAATCCTATTTCAACTGTACCAAAGTGTTTTTTCCGATTAATACCGATATTCCTTCTTTTCCCTTTTTCCTTTTGCCTTCCTTTTGATACCCTACTCTCACAGGATTTATGCATAGGAAGCTAGCTCCTCCGTTTGTAACATATTAAAATATATATGATTTGCATCGGAAAAAAAATGGTATCAGTCTGCTTGTTAAACTGCCATACTGCTCAATGAAATGCATTCATGATTAATTATCAATCCATACAAATCTAAACATCTATCATGATTACGGGTTGTTATCATTATCAACACGGCGATAATACGGATCTCACGATAATTTAGTTCACAGCCAAACGAAAGTATAAGTCATTCATACCGCCACAAATGAAATATCCATATCCTTCGAGTGTAGGGTACATCAGCGAAGCCAGTACCTTTTTTTATTTCGGTAAATTCCAAGATTGTTTGCATTACTCGAAACATGACCTTATTAGGTAATGTTCCAAGATCACCAAAGATTACGCCACCAACGCTTGGAATTTACAATGCATCAGACCAAAAAAAAATTGCGGTTTTCGCAAAAAGGAAAACGGTTTCAAATATGTAAAAAAATGTGATTTTAATAAACTTTTTTGTACAAAGCAAATTATGAAACAATTGGCTTCAGCAACAAATGTTGCCAAAGCTCACGCAACACCTACCACACTAACCCTACCGCACCAACTGACAAAATCGCTGATAAGCTCTTTTAGAAGTGGTCAGGTGAGTTTCTGAGTAAAACGTCATCAATATTCGTCCATTTCCACTAACACTATTATGCATTTCGACGTCAAATCTACAACCAGAGTTGCATTTTTCCGAAGTTTCATTATCTCTGTCGGCGATCGATGGGCAATTGGAATATTTTGTCGAAGACCAACAGTTTTTGCGTTCGCCGATTTTAACAAGTCTTTCGTGCGAGGGTAAGTTTACATTATTCAGTGAACTAGTTGCAAATCCTGAAAAAGTATGTGAAAATGAGAACAAAACTATGAATTATCTTCTTGGGAAATTTTTGTGCCTTTTCCGTATTTACATTATGCAGATCTGTCACACTTATGAAAAGAACAAAAGATAATTCCAAAAAATTACAGGATCGTCTCGTCATGTCTTTTCATTATAATTATGTAAAATTCCACTTGCTTTCGGACTCCAACACATTGAGGGTTAACGATGACAAAAATTCTCTATTTTTTCAGAAATATATTCTTGCTGTTTTGCAGTTCCCGTAAGGTTTAAAAGCGTTATAGCCACTTAAAGTGTTTAATTTCCGCAACTGTAAACGTGCTTCCTTTGTACCGCCCATACTCTTGTTAACGACGTTACAAATAAAAATATATGCCCTTACGATTATATGCCCAAAACATACGAAGCTTGTATTTTAAATTGGGACGACTGTGTAAAATACGATCATGCTCATAATAAAACCAGAGTAAACGAAATAAATAATAATTTTGGTGCCAAATTTTATGCGACCTAATTTCACGTACAGAGCTTGTGAATGCATGCGTAGTTCGCCATAGTTATGTAAGGCCGCACTTAAGAGCGGACATTTGTCGCGAGCCATGGAAATATTCATTTATTTGTCCCCGATAACACTCACACAGGGGACAGATTGGAATGTAGGTTGTATCCCCACGTATGACTTTTCAATAAGATTTATTACTACATTTTGCTACTTTTAAATACTTTTTGCTAATATTAGTTGATTACATTTCATTTCGTGATGTGCGCTAAGTTGATTATGCGGGATGAAGACGCAGATATAGTAAAATAAATTTTAAATACTGTGGAAGAAGTTGGCAAAGCTCATCGAAAAAGCTGCTAGGTTAAAAACGGGCGAAAAAATTCAAATGAAGCCTTCTAATGGAGGTTCTGACGAACAGCATATAAGTGTGTGATAAATATTCCTACCAGAATTTTTTGCGAATGTCAGAGAAGTTTTCTAAATTGCTAAATTTGGTCCAAACCGATTTGCAGAAGGCTGAAACGCATATGCGAAACACTGTACCACCGGGTGAGCAGCTGGCCGTAACCTTGCGATATTTAGCCTCAGGGGAATTCTACAAAAGCTTGGAATACCAAAGCAAGGTATCGACAGCAGTCTTAGTTATTTTTTAATTTTTGTTATTGTTTTTAGTTATTTTTAATTATATATTTTTTAATTTTTATTTTTATATTGTTTAATGTTAGGGCTGTCTTAGAATTTGATGGACTGTTCGATTCCTTTCCTAAAAAATGCACTGAAACTGTAAATATTTCTAAGCACAGTATTTTAATGCACAAGGCATCGAAATTTATAAAACAGTATAGGTGAATGCATAGTTCTAAATATTATAAAATAAGATTTTGTTAAAAATTCTAGCAAACATAATGTAAATTATGTTTTGTAGATAAAGACATAAAACCCTTTTGTAAATAAAATTCAAGTACATGCCTGATTGCAGCCGTAATATTCTGTTTTGTCGTTACGACAATCCGCTGCATGGTGTCCCCAGTAATGTTATAAGCACAACTTCGCGACCAGAGATAACGAGATAGGAAACTTCTGACAGGTTGGCAAAATGCAGCTCTGATTGGCGTTAGTGTTAGTTGAAATTCCTGGAAATCGGAAGTTACGTTACCAAACAAATCAGAAGAATTCTTGGAATTGCAAACTTCGTTCCCAAAAAACTTTTCAGCCAACTTTTCAGACCCTTTTGGCAATCCCGTCTACATATCCCAACACCTTTGTTTTGAGATTCCAACCTAGTTATCGATATATAGTGTTGAATTAAATTTCATGTACACTTTTATAGTTCAACTTGTGTATATGCTTTGTATTTATATATTGTTTGATATAAGTATTAATTTATTAGCGAAAATCTTTTTCTTTTGTACATATAACAAAACAAACGCAAATGAAACGATATTGCGTGTAAGGTTAGTGATTCAAAAATTAAAAATGACTTGCTTAATAGAAATAACTCCACCTAAGAGGATAAAGTAAATTAAACTAATACTAAGAACAATTCACTTAAAGGAATTTAGCGCATTACTTATTCTCATTAACCTGAAACCAAGTGCAGAACTGTGTTTTAAATCATCATATTTGCTAATCGTACACCAAGTTATTCAAGCTCTAGTACCAATGTTATAATTATAAGTTCTATTTTCTCTTTAAATTATTATTTAATTAATATTATTAATTTAAATTAATTTAAAAATTTTATATGGAAAAAACCGAACATCTTAGTTCTTGTGCTTAGTTTTAATAATTTCCGAAATGGTGTGACTTAAATAACAAGCTAATAAAAGAATATGTCAATTTAATTTACTTTGTAATGTAAGATGTTTAAAATTAAGTAAAAAATATAGCGAAAAATGACTAAAATAAGGATTTGCTGCAGAAACTGTCCCAGCGGGACAAAATTATATTCGTTCCCGAAGGAAACTGTCCAGTGCCAAAGGTAAGCTTGCGAATTGGAAATTTTTGCTCGCTAATTGGTAGCAGTAAAAATATCCAGTTGGCCGACGGCTAGCTAGTAAGATTTACATGTAAAATAAGACTAACTATTAAGGTCCTAGTAAGAAATTTATAGATATTTACTAAGGCTGGAACCACACCAAGTCAACAATTGGACGGAAGCTGAAACTTTTCATAATTTCCTAGGTAAGTACAAAACTTTCTTTTGTGTTTTACATTTAATGACCTTTATATTTTTCTAGGAGTATTGATGGTTCGGTGTGGTTTCAGCCTGAGTGAGGGTGGGTATACTCGCTTGTAAGTAATATAATAATGGGTGTATCAAATTGTGATTATGTTTATGTACAGAATTTAATTATAATTATAATTATTTATTGTAAGGTTGAAATAGGCCTTCTGGGGAACCGGACACCCAAAAAAATCGGTAACGCATCACAGTGCATACCTCATGGGTGATGTGGAAATTCACATAATTATATAAAAGTATTTACACAATTTTTATAAAAATGTTAACTAACTTAACAATTAATAATAAACTTAGCTTAATTAAAATAACATATTAATTGAGCTAAAACAACTTAAAAATTCAATTATATTATAAAACAAAAGTATTAAAAACATTTTAAATTTAAATAAATTTAAGCAAAAGTATAAGAATGCCGGACTTGCGAACATACTGCCAAAGGGTAGAAGGGAAAGAAGAAATCACAAATACAGGAATTGACGTACATACATTTAAATACTATTTAGAATTTTATTATTAAATGATTAAAAGTAAATACACATGATCTTTCAAAAAGAAATTAAATTCAATTACGAAAATTATTCACTAAAATTTTGCTACTAATTCTCTATCCAAACGACGAACACAAGCAGGTCTCTAATCTAATCGTTTCAACAGTTGTTTCCTCTGAAAGTGTGTATCGATTAGTGTTTGATTACGCGTATCGTCCAAGTCAAAAGATCTTATGAGGGGATCCTAAAAGCCGTCAGGATTGGGAAGTATATCAAATTCTGGTGATTTATTAAATAAATCTCTCTTTAAGCCCACATTACTTCCTTTGTCATCTCGAGGTTTTAACCTTTCTCGTCCAACTCCTTTTTCTTTTTTAACTAAAATTGGTCGCATAAAATCTTCCGTTTCACTACTACTGCTCTCATCAAATAAATTCCTTTCGGCTACTTCCATTTTTGATACTGTTGTCTCCGTTGTCTTTTTTGCGTCTGTTTTCTCTTCACTTCTTTGCTGCTTCTTTTCTAGAAAGGAAAATATTCAAAATTAATTAGAATTCGACCATTATATTGTTTTTACTTTTTGTATTACTTCGCGCCTTCTATACGTTCTAAATTATTTAGTCTCATTGCCATTTTCGAAAACTTCATGCAGGAGAGGCTTTGATTCTATGCAGGTGCTATCTTGATAACTTTCTTCTATGAACACTGTTTCCGGTTTGGGAAGTGACATTATTATAATGCTTGGTGAGTTACCATAAATTGTTAAGCGTTCTGAATTGGTTAGAATTAGAGGAAAATTTAGCTCATTCGCGCATTAAAATCAATGAAAATCTGAAAAAATTGAATATATTAATCGATTACGACGAAAAATGAAATATTTAATGGAATTACCGTATATTTTAAAAAGTATGGAGCCTGATTTTACTTTGATGACTGAGTTCTTGTGAATTGAATAATTTGTTAGGCGCGCCTGTTTCAATTTCTTTTTCGAATTAAGTGGCGTCTTTCACTTGATTACTTCTATTTTGTGTAGGCTGCTTTATACTATCCTGATTGCAAATTAATTGTTTGCCTTCCAGCGCTCCCAAAAATTGTTCCTTGCTGTTACCGTGCATTTCCTTTTGTAACTCTTTCCTGTTGTTCTTTCCTACGGGATTCCAAAATATTCATCAGCTCTTTATTCTATTTTGGGATGTTTTTGGGATTTGTGGTGACATGAAAATAAGACACCAGTGGTGTTGGCCAGCTCAAAGGCTATACGATCATCCGAATTTTGTCTGAAGCCCGTGTTATGTTATACTTTTACGTATTAATATTTTCTTTTACTTAAACTTTATCGAACTTACTTTATAAAACTTATAGAATTTAAATTCTTGTTCGTGACTCTTTTTCTTATTATCTTCACTTCAAAACCAGAGACAACGAGATAGGAAACTCTTTTCCCGAAAAAAAATTTGTCAAAAAAATGACAAAATTTTACACGACCGAAACTCACATACAGTGGTTATGTATACGTATGCGTAATTCACCAAATTAAATGTCACGTATGTCATTTCATGAAAATATGTAAACAACAGTTCGCTTCGACGGCTTGATATGAAAGCACATTTTGTGCTCTATGGTGAAAATAATAAGAAAAAGAGACGAAAAAGAATTTATATACAATAAGTTCTATATAGTTTAAGTGAAAGAAAATATTAATATGGAAAAATGGAACAGAACATGGGCTTCAGCTAGAATTCGGATGGGTTGGCCAACACCACTTCGAGCTGGCCAACACCACTGGTGTCTTTTTTTCATGTCACCACAAAAAGAAATCCACAAAAACAGCAGAGAAACATTTTTGAGAGCTCTGGAAGGAAAGAATCAATGGCTCCTGCATGAAGTCCCCAAGAATGGCAATGAGACTATATAATTTAAAACGTATAGAAAGCGCGAAGTAATCCAAAAAGTAAAAACATTATAATGATCGAATTCTAATTAATTTTGAATATTTTCCTTTCTAGAAAAGAAGGAGCAAAAAAGTGAAGAGAAAACAGACGCGAAAAAGACAACGGAGGAAACAGTATCAAAAATGGAAGTAGCCGAAAGGAATTTATTTGATGAGAGCAGTAGTAGTGAAACGGAAGATTTTATGCCGCAACCAATTTTAGTTAAAAAAGAAGAGGGAGTTAGACGAGAAAGGTTAAAACCTCAAGACGACAAAGGAAGTAATGCGGGCTTAAAGAGAGATTTATTTAATAAATCACCAGAATTTGATATATTTCCCACTCCTGACGGCGTTTGGGATCCCCTCAAAGATCTTTTGACTTGGCAATTTTTACTGAAGTATTGGTTGAAAATGTTTATAAATTAGTGATCGCTTTGAAAATGTTTATATATTTAAAATTTGTAATTCTTGATAGTTAAATTGTTAATTTATAATTATATTAGTTAATATTTTAATAAAAACAGTGTTTTAGTTTTTTATTTTTCGTAAATACAATACAAATTATTCCTTTATTTCCTATAATAAATAAATGAAAACATAAAATTTCCATCAGAGGGCTGTGTACACTCCCACGCCACCCAAGAGGTATGCACATTGGCGCGTTACCGGTTTTTTTGGATGTCCAGTTCCCCAGTAGGCCTATAACACCCATCCTGGCAACATGTTCGCAAGTCCGGCATTCCTATTTTTTGCTTAAATTTATTTAAATTAAAAATTTTTGTTAAATTATAAATATTTTATAGTGTGGTGAAAATAATTGTTTGAGAAATTATCACAGCGGTGCAAAATAAATTCATAAATAGAACTAAAACAGAATGAAATGGATAAAATGCACTTAAGTAAATGCAAACATTTTATGAGCATCCTTAATGTCCCAATTGAAATAATCTAATCTGAAAATGAATGGTTTAGCTAAAACCCATGTTAATATAGCATAGAAATTATCGAAGCGTTTGAAATTTCAATTCAAAATGGGATCAAATTTTTGTATGCAGTACCAAAAATTATGAAATTTGGTAAATTTGATAGTTGTTCGATGCATAGGCAGCAATACTAATATATTATTTTATTAATATTTTTAATAAATTACAAAAAACCTGAATATAATACTTATTACTGAATACTAGCAACACTGCTTTAATGCGAATACCCAAAATGGCCCATTAAGTAGTAAGCGCCGCACATGCTGGTAACACTAAAATCATCGAATTTATGGGAGAGGTGAAGAAATAATTAGGATATGCCAATGCAAAATGTTTTACACATTTGATTTTTCAAGAGTTTCTCTTGATGATAATAAATAAATAATTCCGTGTAGGTGTGGGTATTAATGTCAGCACCAGACGCTCAAAAGTTATATTAATTGAATTAGGACGAAGAAAGGAACTTATTAATAATTATACAATTTTATTTGAAACTAAAAATAGTCATATTTGTGTATTGATATACTCAAGTAAAATCTTTTATATTTTAAATGCACTAGTGCGGCTAATACTTGGCTTCAAAGTAATGGTTGGAGAGTCCTTAATAAATCAATGTGAAGAATTTCTTCAAATAAATTATTCTATGTAATTTTATTTTTAGGTTATTTTTAGATTCTGGGATCCAAAAATTGCCTTAAATGATTTGAGTATTCTATTAACGAAGTCAATCGAATTTGTTATACATTAAAATATTTCATAAAATTGAGTTTCATTTATGTTTTTATGCATATGAAATAAATACATTTATTTGTTTTATATAAATATTTTATACAAATAATTACTTACCATAATTAGTTATTACAATAATTAGTTATTTAATACAAATATTAGTTATAACAATTTATACAAATATTTTAGTTATCAAATAAATCATGCACATGTTGTCTACGCATCTTAAATTAAAAAAGTGTACATAAAAATTATTGAATTCTTTAAACCAATAACTACGTTGGCATATCAAAACATAGCTGGTGAACTTCTAAAATGGATTGTCATTCGGGGTCTGAAAAAGGTGTAATGGCCGGGTCTTATGCTTGAATTTCTAAGAAAAAATCATTAGTCAGGGTCTTAAACATAAAATTTCCACGGAAGAAATCATTAATCAGGGTCTTAAACTCACGAACACTACCTTAAATCAGAGTTGTAGTTAGAGAAGTTTCCTATCTCGTTATCTCTGTTCAAAACAGAGCACAAATCAGGCCGCCGAAGAGAACTGTTGTTTACATATTTTCATGAAATATCATACGTGACATTTAATATGGTGAATTACGCACCATTTACATAACCCCTGTACGTGAGTTTCGGTCGCGTAAAATTTTGTTTTTTTTTGCCACATTTTTTTTTTGGTAAAGAGCTTCCTATCTCATTATCTCTGATGGATATATTGATTATTGATGGTATAGAATGAGTTTGTCAAGCATTAAGAGGACAGGAAGGGACCAAACATCGGTGCGAAAGCTGAGGACGATACTCGCGAGTCCTTACAAATCGAAATAGTAAGAAAAATGTAAAAAGTAGAATTATTTTAACTGATATATTTTCTAGCGAATTATGGGATGCTTCGGAAACCGAAAATTTCAAACAGTTACTATTAAAAATTATCAAAAACAGTGGCCTTAGTCCACGTGAATTTGCAACCGCCCACAGCATACACATAGGTTTAGCAGCTGTTCTTCGCTCAATAAAGAACCCTGGAATATCTTGCATCTTCATTTCGTTAAAAATCAAGCCACGATATGTTATCGATTTAATTGTTAAAAATGTACAATTGAAAAATCCAGCGGCCCATATTTGCGCTTTACAGGATTTGCAGGAGTTCACCGAGAAAATATTCGGCATAAGAGCTTTGTCATTCACGTTGCCGTTGGATGTATTTTTAGATCCAAATCTGCGAGACTGGATGAAAGATAGAAAACAACCAGTGAAATCAACGGAGGTATCCAAATCAATGCCTGATGAAAACCTGGTCACACCGAAGTGTAAGAGCTTTGATTTAGAAGAAAAAATTTCTCTTGCAAGCACATTAGGTAAAATGGTCCCCCTTGAAGAATGTGCGAAACTGTGTGTTATGAATTATTTCCGCGAGAACAATGAAAGCACAAATGTTGAATTAAACACAAACAAGATCAGAGAAACTGTCACCCAGAGTGGGAGAACGATTCCGATAAAATATCGCGATATAGAAATCAAGAAAATTCGTCCAAACCCAAATAGGAGTATTAAAGAGGTAAATACGCAAAAGAGACCGTGAAGAGATATTAATTTTATGAATTTCGGCTCGGAACAGGATTACCGCTACACAAAACCGCCGATTTTTTTAGAAATTTTTGTTATAGACAGATATCAACACGACTTATGTCACTTGCGCAAGATATCCGAGGAATACGTCCTCAAGATTTAAATTTGTTTGCCTATATATCTTAAACTATAAAAATCTACAGTTAATTCGCCAGAAGGAAACCAGTTATCATATTTTGTATACGTAAATAGATCTTATTATAAAAAATGGTTACTGTTAAGAAAGCTTACTTATGGAAGTGTGCCGAAACTCTACACTTCTGTGTTTTAACTCTAGTGTTTATTTAATAATATCATTCATTTGTGTAATTAAACTTTTTTCGAAAAACGTGTATTTTTCAAGAAAATTAAACATTTCCATTTTTAGTACTTTTCCCCCGTGTTTATTAATTTTTTTCTTCCTAAAATGTATAATTAACCCCCAGAAAATGTTCAATATTTAAAAATAAAGGCTTCCCAGCATTCTGCGTATATTTTTTTCATCAAAATCAATGCAGTATTTGCGGAGAAAACACATTTCAAAGCTCAAAACTACTTATGTATAAGTCCTTTTTGCAGAACACAACACTGACCGTGATCCTGTGTTTTCACACGGTAACACTGCACTGTATACGATAACACTTAACAGCTATGTAAATGGCGAGTGACTTACACAGCGGAATGAATATGTGTGCTGATATTCAATAAAATTTAGCTATATATTTTTTAATAAACATCGTTGTTGTATACATCGTTGTATACGTTGCATATATATTAAAAATTATGTATAATATTTGTTTGCACTGATTTTTCGAAAAGGCAATAAACTTGAGTCATCGTAAATTTGTCGATAATAAATATTGTGTTCATAGAAGTATCCATAAATGTCCATACCCTCAGCACATTAAGTACTAAGGCAAGTATATTGTTTGCATAAAAAGTGTTCATATATGGTGGCCTTCGGCCGAGGCAAGGACAAAAATCCTCAGCACGTAAAACTAAGACAAATATAATATTGTTTGCATATAAAGTGTTCATATATAGCGGCCTTCAGCCGCGGCAAGGATTAAAACACTAAGGCAAATATAATACTGTTTGCATAAAAAGTATTCATATATGGCGGCCTTCGGCCGTGGCATGGATTAAAACCCTCAGCACGTAAAACAAGCAAATATAATATTGTTTGCATAAAAAGTGTTCTCATATGGCGGCCCTCAGCCGCAGCAAGGATTAAAACCCAGCTTCGGCCGCGGCAAGAACTAAAACCCTCAGTACGTAAAACGCTAAGGTACATATAATATTGTTTGCATCATAATTAATGTACCAGAGTTCATAATTAGTGTTCATAACTAATGTACCAGAATAATGTACCAAAATAATGTACCAGAATAATGTATCAGAATAATGTACCAGAAAAGTGTGACAGATCAAGCGTTTTGAATGCAAACAAGCCAGAAAAGTTGTGTGAATGAGAAGGATCAACGTAACCATGGTTGCTTAAATAATGATTTTACAAATGGGAAAAATTGGGAGGCATTAAAGTGTAAAATAAGGCGTTATTATCACAACATAGAAGTTTTCAAAATGAATTTTCTCGTAAATTAATGGAGCAATTTTGGTGAAGAAAATACGTGCAGAAAGGTGAGAAGGTACTGTTTCGAAATGTGAATTAAGTATGGTATGTATATATTATTTGGATAAAAAAATTAATGAATAGAAAAAAATAGTAAAAATAAAATGAAGGTTATCGGAAAATGTTTAATTTTTTGGGTAAAACTAAAAAAAGGCATTAAAAATGTTAATAGAGATGTATATTTTATAACATTTTGTTGTATGGTTTATGAGATATTGACAATTTTTTTTTGAAAATTAAAACGGTCATAATTCTTAAACTAAAGGTGAGCGACAAAAAAAATTTTATTTAGTGTTAATTGGACCACATTAAGCCCACGAAGTCGTATAAAAATTATTGGAGAATTTGTGCGGAGATTAAGTTAAGCCAAAATTTGGAACATATTTACCGTTATACAAAATTGTTGGAATTTTGGCCGCCTTTGTTCGCTTTTGTCGCTCTCGTCTAGCTTTTGTCGCTCTCGCTTAATTTTATAGAAAAATATCGAAATTTAAGTGCTTTATGTTGTATCTCGTAAACTAAGAGCAACAACTGTATAATTAAGTCACCCAAATGGTGGCTAATAATATCTTTCATGTGTGTAAATAAACATTTTCGCGAAAAATGTGTATTCTTCAAGAAAATTAAAAAGTTCCCTTTTTAATACTTTTCCCCGTGTAACACAACATTGGCTGTAATCGTTCGTTTTCACACGGTAGCACTGTGCACTACACGTTAACACTTAACAACTATGTAAATGCGGAGGGTTACATCGCGGATATTAATATATGTGCTGGTATTAAATAAAAGTTATCTATACATTCTTTAATAATTATCGATCGTGTTGTATACTCAAAAATTATGTATGATAATTTTTTCCACTGATTTTTAGAAATGACAATAATCTTGAGAAAATGTTTTTGTTGGTGTCCATATATGGTAAAGTGTCCATAGCAGTGTTACCACGTAGAATACTAAGGCAAATATAACATTGTTTGCATAAAAAGTGTTCATATCTGGCGGGCTTCGGCAAGGATCACAAATCACAGCACGTAGAATATTAAGGCCAATGTAACATTGTTTGCGTATAAAGTGTTCATATATGGCGGTCGTAGCAAATATCACAACCCTCATTACGTATAATACTGAGGCAAATATGATATTGTTTGCATAAAAAGTGTAAAAGTATTTTATAATTATTTATAAGGATGTTTATTTTATAATATGTTGTATGGTTTATGAGATATAGCCAATTTTTTTAAAACTTAAAACAGTAATATTCCTTAAACTAAAGGTACGCAACGAATTATTTTCATTTTTAGTGATAATTTTTCTACATTAAACCACAGAGTAAGAAATAACAAGAGGCCCAAACAGCTCTTTTTACTCATTTGCCATCATTGAAGCGGTCGGTCCGAGTGGGAAACGAAGAAGTGTTTTGAGTGAGAAATACTCGAAAGCAGAATATCGGACGATTTCTTTCTTTATTCGTTTTTTTTACTTCAGCACAATTTTTTTTATTATTCTCTCATTACTTCGTGCTATTATTTTCGCGAGAGCAGAATAGACCAATTGATTGATTTGTTTTCATTTGTTATGACTGCGGTATTTTTTATTATTCTCTCCATTACAAAGCGATAACACCAGAATGGTTTTCAGGTGCATGATTCGAATACAAGCTGAAATTACTAGATTTCTTGACCCTTGTTTTGCTCTGAAAACATTGCTTATGGGCAGTCGAAAAAACGCGATGGACGAAATAAAAATTTATCTTTCTGCTTGTGTCCATATATATCTCTCTATATAATGTCTGTATATATCTGTCCCTATATATGTCTATACTTATATGTCTATATAAGGCTTTGTGTCTGTCTAATTTTATGTCTATTAGTATAAACCTGTTTGGCCGTCTGTGTCCATCCATGGTGGAAAAACCCATTTAGTTAGTTAGCCACGCCTACTGCTAGATTTTATCACAATCCTGAACAGTTAAGACGGATGCAAATGGTAAATAAGCTTCACTGCTAATTATTTTTTTCTCCTGTTTACTCTTGTCTTGTAACTTATAAAAATATTAAAATAATTATTATAGGTATTCCTTTTTAAATTTTGTCAAATTTTTAAGATTGATAAATCTACCAGTACAAATACAATTGAATTATATCTATGAAAAATTTTGCTACGTCCTACGATGGCCTTGCAGACCGCAAAAAAAAATAAAAAACTAATGTGCCGTAAATAACATTATTCATTCACATTCACACACATACAAACATTCGATATGATGCGCTTTAATAAAACTTAGCTAGTTACAAAAACAATTGCCAATGTAAATATCACTCTCTCACGCCAATAATTTCGGCTATTAAAACGTATCCATGCAAATTTCTTCCCTTTCAACACAAATCTTGTCTTTTCTTCGTGTTGAATACGCCGAGGAATAAAATCACGACGAGTAGCAAGCCCAACAAAAAATTGTTAACAACCGAAATATTTATAGAGCATCAGTGCAAAACAAAGCAAAAGCTATAGAAAGTGAATGAGAGAGAGAGCGAACCACTCACTATTGAGTGAGAAATCGGTCCAGCGCTGGACCGACCATAGAAAAATATTTTGTTCAAGATTGTGACTCTTGTTATTTCTTACTCTATGATTAAACCCATAGAATCGTATTAAAATTGTTGGAGATTTTGTGAGGAGGTAAAGTTAAGCTTAAATTTTTTTCTGTGTAAATATGTGTGATTAAACCTAAGGAAATGTCATTATTTTGAAGGAAAGGTTTCCTAGCTGGCTGATCATATTTATTCCATTAAGTCCTATGCGATAGTTTAAGGGAAAGCACATTTTATAAGTACTTCCTTCAAGAATTCAACAACACTGAAGTGTAACACTGACAATTATGTAAATGTGGAAAGGTTTACACTGCCTATATGAATGTTTTTACTGGTGTGGATAAAGTTTATCTATACATTATTTTAAAATTATAGAAAGCTCTGCACTCAAAAGTTATTTATGCAAATTTGTTCCACTGAATCAGAAAGGACAATACCCTTCAGGTGGCAGAAATCTGTCGCTTATCAATTTTCTTATTAAAAACCCTCAGCATGTAAAATACTCCAAAATTTTTATTTGCAAAGAAAAAACCCTCGCTTCATAGAACATTAAATAATAACAAACATTACTGCAAACGACCGCGCGTTTTAAACTTGAAAAATCCCGGAAAACCTGAAGGGGGTCGGTAACGGATGTTTGAAAGCAAACGTATTTATATGGGTATTGATTTCGGAAATGAATGAAATCGGAAGGTATAGAACAGTGATAACGAGATACAAAACTTCTTAAAATTCAACTCTAAATTTACTTTTTCTAAAATGATGTAAGTGATTTTTAGACTGACCCTTAATATCTTTCGCAAATTTAAGTGTCAGACCCGAACATTACTCCATTTTGATATAATATGTGTATTAATTTATCAGGAAACATGTACCTATTTCAGAAAACATTTTAATGCTGAACAAAATTAATTGACGTACTGAACAGAGTACTCAAATCACTTAAACCAACTTTTGATCATTAGATGTTACACTAAAGAAGAAAACGATATCAAATTATGTATTTGAACAAACTCTTCAGAATGCCTTTTTAACGACTCTGCCAACATTACCGTGAAGACCAGTGTTATTCGCACTTAAAATAAATCTAATTCGCATTCGGTAATAACTAATTTCAGTATATAAATATACATATATAACTATTTCCATTTTCAGTTAAATTTATATTATTGGTGGGTTCTTTTTTCTATCGTAAATCATATAGTTTAACTCAGGCTACACCTACAAACCTACACGGAATTATTTGTTCATCATCATCTGGAGAAATTTGGAAAATCAAATGCTGAAGCCATGTGAAATTAGCATACCAAAATTATTTCTTCACCTCCCCGTGATATGCGATGTTGCTTGCGGATGCCCTGCTTACTACTTGAAGCAACATTTTGGGTTTTCGCATTAAAGCAGTTTTTTTTAATTATTAACAAATTTATATACTAATCTTGCTGCGCATCAAAGTAATACCATGTCTAGCAAACTTCACAATTTTGGGTATTGCACACAAAAAATTGACTCACCTTTGAATTGCAATTTCAAACGCTTCGGTAACTTCCATGCCATGTGTACATAATTTTTAGTTAAACAATTAGTTTACAGATTAGGTTATTTTAATTGGGGCATTAGGACTACTCATTTTTACTAAGGTGCATACAGAAACCGAAAACGAAGGCCTTTCGTCGTTTCCCATTTGTGTTTTCCTTAGTTTTTCTTTGCTTTGACAGGCTGTAGATAAGCAGCAGATAAAAATTCGGCTAACACGAATAAACAAATTTTGTTAGTGTTTATCAGTGCATTCCAGTCGAAAACTGGACGCCGAAACCGCGTTTTGTTAATTACCGGTACCGAAGTATCCAGTGAAAAAAACGTGAACAGACCTTTCGTTCTTGTGTGATTTTATCACTAAAAGGATACAACACAAAACATTTTAATGATTTCGTGGAATTCATTAAAATTTTATCGCAACATAATGCTATAAACACATCCAGGGCGGCGTAGGGTTTTTATAGCTGACAAATGTCAAAATTTACATTGCGCTTATGGGGATCGAGAGAAAAAATAATGCCTCTGAGAGAGGATTTGCCAGCAGCGAAATAAGCCGTAGCCAGCTACGGTCTATTTCTATTCTGGCGATGTTTGTAGCCGTGCTCTCTCTCTCTCTCTCACTTGAGTGAACGTCATCTCGGCCCGGAATCTATTTTTTTCGGCGGCTCTCTACGCCGGTGTTTTGTGCAAACGCTAAGAGAAGAGAGGAAAAACTTGTATCTCGGCAAAAAATCGCCTTGGTTGTGTTTCAGGCATAAACACACTAATGGCCTTATTAAACAAACCGAAATTAATGGAAAGACTGCGACGCTGGATTTGAGAAGACGCTCGGAATTTTCTTAGTATACAAAACTTTCGATAGCTTCCTCAGATAAACTCTGTTTTCCATTAGCAATCCATTTGCTTGCGCGAGTTAGCAAGATGCGTAGTTTCAGCTCAGCTGAGACAACAAATCATTTTTATCTGTTGTCCGGTTGCCTATTACGTACCATCCTTTCGCCGCGATAACAGAAATACACCCTTGTTTGTTTGTTTAGGATACTTAGAAATTTAAGAAATGTATCAGTAGCTGTATAAAGAATAAAATAATAGATAAGGATTTCTCACGAACCTTCTCTCATTTTACAACTACTGATACTATATAAGCTGTAAAATTAGATATAAGAGTTCAGTTGAATATAACCTCTGGTCATAGTAACCAAGTTTCGTTAATAAACTCAAAACAAAAACCTTGTGTTTTAACTGGTGCCCAACGTGGGGCAACGCGAATTTTTTACTGTAAGTCGTTGCCAAAGTGTTCGAACTCTAAAAGTTCTTGTGAAAAAGGACAAAACCTTAAGAAAAAAAAGAAAATTTGAAAACCTATAAAGTAAATAGTATTCTTGTAAGGGAAGAAAAATGCTAAAAAAGGTTTGAAATAAAATAAAAGGTTAATTTTTTTGAAATTAAATAAAAAGAAAGTTTGAAGTGAAAAACTACTCGAATAAAAAATAGATAACCTTTAATAAAAGATAATACGAAAATTTTACAAATAAAATAATAATAAAAATAAAGCAATTAAAAACAAAAAAAAACTAAAACTTTAAAACAAATTCTCATAGAGAATAAGAAAGCTGTTGATTAATATTTAAAAATAAAAACGAAATTTGTATCGCAAAAGGAAAAAATAGAACTAAACTTAAAACTGAAATAAAAATAAAAGTTTCTGCTAAACGCAAAAAATATAAGTCGTTAAGTATTCGATTTCAATTCGAGAAAATACTAAACAAAAAAGTTTATAAAAGAAAAAGTGTAAGATGGAAAACAACTTTAACAAGCCTTAAAAACTGACAAAGTATTCTCGTATGAGAAAAAAGGTAATAGATAAGGTTTGAAAGAACATAAAATGTAAAATTTATTTATATAAAATTTAATAAAAACGCGAAAAATGAAGTAAATTCAAATTAAAAAAGATAAAGTAAAACATTACAAAATACCAATTAAAGTTTTTAAATAAAACAATAAAAAACAATAGCTAAGAACCTTAAAACAACTCATATAGAGAAGAAAAAAGCTATTGCTTAATAATTAGAAATCTCTTTAATTCGGGATGTAAAATACAAACTATGTATATAAATTAAATTGAACCCTGCAAAATCAAGGAATAAGAACAATTCCATGACAAGAAAAGAATAAAAAATTAACTCTATAATTAGACACAAAAGTGAAAAAAGGACAATTTCAAAAAAATGAAAAAATAAAAGACTAATAAATTATGATAAACGTTTTTAGCGTTAAAAGAAAAAATAAAACAGAAAATATAACAAAATCTGAGCTAAATCTAAATTACGGAATTAAGAGATTATTTTCATAATAAAAAAAGAAGTTTACAAATATCATCATTTCAATCACCAAGGAGCTACAAGAAGAACCCAGAATCCTAGCTAACTACTGAATCCTGAAAGCAGAAGTAACGTCAGCACAACTTCTAAGATAAGAATTTTTTATTATTTTGTAATTTATTAGGACAAAAAATATAAGGTTTTTGATAAATTTGTATTACTATAGCAGTTTATTGTCATATGTGGGTTATTCTGAAAAGATAACTATATATCAATAATTTATCACTCATCTACATTTTGTATTTTTCTGTTTTCCTGAATACATATTTTTATTCTTTTCTATATATAAAATGTCTCTTACCGCTGAAGCAATAACAGAACTAGTTACTAGAATCTCTTCGTCAATAGCTGTGGAATTACAGAAAGATTTTAATAAGAAAATAAATGAATTATCAGATTCATTCAATTCTGTGCTTGTACCCACTACAGTAAAACACTATGAGGATATAGAAATAAGGGATGAAATTATATGTAACGTTAGTCTTGATGTCGTAAAAACTGTGCCGGAGTTTTGCGGCAAATCTGATAAATATCCGTCATGGCGTCAATCTGCTAAGGCTGCAATAAAGCCTTACGAAAAGTATGAAGGCTCAGAAAAATTTTATCAAGCAGTAGCTATTCTTCGCAATAAAATCACTGGTGCAGCCGACGCCGTTCTTGCTTCGTTTAGTACACCATTAAACTTTGAGGCAATAATTGAACGTCTCGATCGCACATACTCCGATAAAAAACCTTTGTATCTTTTAGAACAGGAACTTTCTATTTTGAGGCAAGGTAAACTTTCCATTTTTGAATTTTATGATAACGTGGAACGTCAATTAACCCTTATTACAAATAAAGTAATTATGCAATATTCTGATCCTGGAGTTCTAAAATCTCTTAATAGTAAATATAGAGATGATGCTTTGCGCGTATTTGTTTCAGGCCTAAGACCTCCATTAAATAACGTCCTCTTCTCAAGTCACCCAACCGATTTGCAGACTGCTTTAGCTTTAGCTCAGGAACTGGAAATGAACAATCAGAGATCTTCTTTTGCTAACGCGTTTGCGGAACGTAAATCACTTCCACAGTTCCCAAACCATATAGTTCGTCCTTATCGCTTTAATACACAAAAGCAACAGCGAACTAACACAGTCGAGCCAATGGATGTAGACCCAGGCAGTTCTCGGTATCGTCAAAACTCCAAATCCAGCCAATTTCAAGAAATCAAACCCTTCCATCCAAATTTTCGCTCCAACATAAATTCCAAGCGAAATTACTCGCCAAACAACAATTATCCCCAGGGAAACATATCTCGCACCCAGAATCAAATGATGAATTTCATACGTACGGGAACATCTAATCAGGAAATAGAAAACTCCTGTCAAATTGAAGACGACAAGTCTGAGTACAGCGAAAATTATTGCATTGAAACTTCAGATTCAGAAGAGCAAATTGTGTTAGACGATATTAATTATTTGACCGTAGGATCTCGTCTACCTTATATAAAGAAAAATGCATCTAGTGGACAAGAAATGAAAATTTTAATCGACACTGGAACAGCAAAAAAATATTTGAAGGACATTCCTTTTTTTAAAACCAAATCGGTCAAAAATCCATTCAAAGTTTCTTCCGTCAATGGTTCAACAAATATTTCAAAAAAATCTGTCATTAAAATTTTTGGTACAACTACAGATTTTTTTATCCTTCCAAACCTGAAAACCTTTGACGCGATTATAGGTTACGATTTACTTAATCAATCAGGTGCAACTTTAGACACTAATTCTGGTTGCATCTATCATCGAAATGGTAAAGAAAAGCTTTATTTTCATCAATGGTCTCACGTGAACAATATAGAAATAAATTACGAAGTAATTCCTAAAAATATTCGGACCGAATTCAGAGCTTTAGTGCAAAAGAACTTAGCGGTATTTGCCGATCCCAATGAAGCTCTGCCCTATAATACAAGTGTCATAGCTTCAATTAAAACTACAACTGATGAACCGATATATTCAAGAAGCTATCCGTATCAAATGACCGCTTCCGATTTTGTCAATAAAGAAGTAAAATTTTTGCTAGAGGATGGCAGTATTCGCAAAAGTTGCTCCCCATACAACAATCCTATATGGGTTGTAAACAAAAAAGGGTTAGATGAGTTCGGTAATCAAAAACTTCGACTCGTGGTTGACTTTCGTAAATTAAATGAGAAGACAATTTCAGATCGATATCCAATTCCAAATACTTCGGTCATTCTTGCGAATCTTGGTAAATCAAAATACTTTTCTACTATTGATCTTAAATCAGATCAATTATTTCATCAGATTTTACTTAATGAAAAGGATCGTGAAAAAACCGCATTTTCAATCAACAACGGGAAGTATGAATTTTGTCGACTACCATTTGGACTAAAAAATGCCCCTAGTATTTTTCAAAGGGCCATAGACGATGTTCTACGAGACGATATAGGTGTTCGCTGTCATGTTTACATTGACGATATAATAATATTTGCGCCAAATGAAGAAGAACATTTGAAAGATATAGAAATAATATTCAGGAAGCTCCTTAACGCCAATATGAAGATATCATTGGAAAAATCCAAATTCTTTAAAAGTCAAGTCGAGTTTCTTGGATTTATAGTCTCACACAATGGTCTCCGAACTGCTGAAGAAAAAGTCCGAGCAATTTTAGAATATAAAGAATCCTCAACTCTTCGTTCATTAAGGTCATTTTTAGGGTTATCTGGGTACTATCGAAAATTCATTCGTGATTATGCGAAAATCGCAAAACATTTGACTCAGTTATTACGTGGTGAAAACGGTCATGTAGGAACACGACAGTCTGATAAAATGAAAATAGTCCTTACACCAGAGGCTAAAGAAGCATTCGTCAAGCTTAAACAAATTCTTAGTTCTGAAGATGTTACGCTCTTTTTCCCAGATTTTAGTAAGCCGTTTGAACTAACTACTGACGCTTCATCTGTAGCTCTCGGTGCAGTTTTATCACAAAATGGCAAGCCCATAACATTTATTTCCCGTACCCTTTCTAAAACTGAAGAAAATTATGCGACGAACGAGCGCGAAATGTTAGCGATAATTTGGTCTCTTCAGACTCTTAGAAATTACATATATGGAACGAATAATCTCCATATTTTTACAGACCATCAGCCTCTAACGTTTTCCATTTCAGATCGCAATCCAAATACAAAGTTGAAACGCTGGAAGAGTTTGATTGAAGAGTTTTCCCCTATAATTCATTATAAACCAGGAAGTGAAAACAAAGTAGCTGATGCACTTTCTCGTCAATACGTACAGCATATTTCAACAAAAAGCTCTTCAAGCAACATATGTACTAATAGCGAGGTTTCTTTTACCCAATATATTCGAACTGTTCCATCTTCAATAAATAGTTTTAAAAATCAGCTTATGCTCTCGCAGGCTAAAAATACCAAAAAGAAGGTAACTCGACCATTTCCGGGTTATAGACGATATTATATAGACTTTACAGATTTTCAATCATTATTTCATATTCTTCAAGAAGCAATAAACCCAAATATCGTTAATGGCATATATTGTTCATTAGATGTGCTAGGCTAAATTCAGAATAGTTTAGTGGAACTGTTTCCGTCTGTCCAGTTTAGACATACAGAAAAGCTTGTTATCGATTTATTAAACGAGAACGATCAAATGGAGACAATCGCCGCTGAACACAATAGAGCTCATCGTTCTGCAACCGAAAACATTATGCAGATATTAGATAACTACTTTTTTCCAAATATAAGGAAAATGGCTACTGCCTTTGCCAGGAACTGCAAGATATGCGCACAAACGAAATATGTCAGACAACCTCAAAAACATATACTCCCACCTACTCCAATACCCTCCTGCCCCGGTGAAATTCTTCATATGGATATTTACAATACAAATGGCCTTTACTTCTTATCATGTATAGATAAATTTTCGAAGTTTGCGATATTGGAACCGATTGCTTCTCGATCGTTAATCGATATTAAATATCCAATTCTAAAAACACTTGCATTTTTCAAGAAACCTAAAATACTGGTTACAGACAATGAGCCAAGTTTCTGTTCCCACACTATTCAATCCATTATACGAAATAATTTTGGAATTATCCATCACACGGTTCCTCCGATGCATAGCAAAAGTAATGGGCAAGTTGAAAGATTCCACTCTACACTTAGCGAGATTTCTAGGGCTATCAAAGAAGAAAATAAGTTGACAGATATTAAAGAAATTCTTCTTACATCAGTTCAGAAGTACAATAACTCTATACACTCCGTTACTAAAAGAAAACCTATAGATATTCTCTTTGCTATTTCCGAATCCGAAACTTTAAAAATAAAAAAACTATTAGAAGAAAGCAAAAAAAAAAAACAAAATAGTACTTTAAATAAAAATCGTCAAAACAAACAGTTTGTTCCTGGTCAGGAAATTTTTGTAAAGTTGGATAAACGTAGGGGTAGTAAAGTCTCAAACGTTTATGTAAAAAAAATTGTTGAGAAGGACTTAGGGACTACAGTCCTCGTTAATGGGAAAAAATACATAAAGACAATATTCGTTAGACTTCTTTCTGTCTGAATACAAATTTTCTTTTTCAGAATAACTCTTACTATTGCAATAACTAATAACTGATATTTCATGTAAGCCAATGTACCCATATACACATATAAAAAATATATAAAAAATGTAATTCTTTTCAATGTTTCAGAAAACTACAAAAATACGTAAGAAATTTTGGTTTGTTAAAGAAGAAATAATATTTTAAGTTTATTTTAATAATTAATATAAAAGAAAACAAACAAGAGTATATTAAAATTTGTATTTGGAATCCTGCGCAATTTATATTGATGAAAGACGGGGACGTCTTTCCTTAAGAGGGAGGATAGTTAGCAAGATGCGTAGTTTCAGCTCAGCTGAGACAACAAATCATTTTTATCTGTTGTCCGGTTGCCTATTACGTACCATCCTTTCGCCGCGATAACAGAAATACACCCTTGTTTGTTTGTTTAGGATACTTAGAAATTTAAGAAATGTATCAGTAGCTGTATAAAGAATAAAATACTAGATAAGGATTTCCCACGAACCTTCTCTCATTTTACAACTACCGATACTATATTAGCTGAAAAATTAGATATAAGAGTTCAGTTGAATATAACCTCTGGTCATAGTAACCAAGTTTCGTTAATAAACTCAAAACAAAAACCTTGTGTTTTAACTCGCGCAACAGAAACACCCTCCTCCCTAAACGACGACCTGTATGTCAGAGATAACAGGAATGTATCTGCTAAATGTTACTGAATAATTTTTTACGACGCCGCTTCACTCACACCCAAGCGAAGGGATTCTTGCTCGCGTTTTATTCATTAGCTGTTTCGGTACTGGCACTCAACCGGCACATGGTTTCAGCATCCAGTTTTTGCCTGGAATGCACTGATAAGCACTAACAACGTTTGTTTACTCGTGCCCAACGAAATTTTATCTGTTGCTTATCTGTAAGCTCTCAAAGCAGAGAAAAATGACAGCAAACACAAAAGGGAATCGAAAAAGCAGCATAGTTTCGCTTTGTGTAATAACGCGGTAAAATTCTCATCCGTTGTGAATGAAATTAAAAATGTGAGAATTTCTTCAGTAACTTTCAAGACGTTGGGGAGGAATACTTGTGTTGCGAGCAAGAATTTGTCCATATGAAAACAATAAACATGAAATTGAAGAATTGTCTCATTGTATTGACAATGTATCATCAGATGGTTTTTATTTTTACACCACTGCCAGACATCACTAACAAATGGTTTATATTTAACGGAGCAGTCCTTAATATGTTGCTGAAATTGTTACTAATTTCGATCGCAATAAAACAATTTTGTCGCTGTATCTTAGTGGAGTGGCTAGATCCTTCACTAGAGCAAATTTAACGGCGGAGGAAAAATGCTAAAACCGGAGTCTGACAAAAATAGTAGAATACATAAAATTTTCAAAATTATAAAATATATCAACATTTCGATTATTTAACATAAATTAATTATTTTTTATTAGTTCTTTGATACTTATATCATTCATTTGAATTCTGGTCACAGTTTATGAGATATTGTTGATAACCTTCACAAATTCAGAGGGTTGTATCCACGCCCCCAAGAAAGAGCGACTAAAGTTTCATTCTGGTTGGAATTAGCGTCAAGTATAGTAGCAACAACAATAACATAATTTAGAACAATATGTAGGAGGATGCGCAACGATATAACTCAATTGAAAATAAACGAAATTTTTCTGTTGTAGAAACCAGGCTTTACGATATAAACATGACATGACATAAATCTTCATGTTTAACATATTAATCAACTGGAAACAGTTACTAATTATTTTTGAAAGAATAGATGTAAAAGGAAACTAATCAAAAGGTTGTTATTAAAGTTCTTTGCATCAGATGAACGCTGTAAAAAACGAAATATTACAACTGAAAATAATTAAATAATTTTCATATAGCAATAATCTCTATGTAATTGCACAGATGGCTGCAGAATATTCCGTTTATACAGACCAAATACTAAACAAAAACAAAATAAGAACAAGAATACAGCCGGCAGCAAAATTAGAAATTTCCAATTTATTATCTGGTAGCATGCATGGTATTTGCTCTCATTTTCTATAAGAGCCAATGTAATTTTGAGATTGTTGCTGGCTTCCGGAAAAAAGCAACATTTTTATGTGCTCAAGCTATTACTGTTTATTGAAACTAAAATTGAATAACGTACGTTCCTGTAACCTTTATTTATACTTAATAAAATTATTTTAATTTAACATATCCCATAGACAAGTATTCCATTACATATCGAGATAATTCACGCAAAATTCAAATGCTCGTTAAAAAATTGTTGGATCGGATAACGATGTACTCTCGTATAGGATTCCTACAGGAAAAGCGTATTTTTGAAACCATTGCTACGTTCGGACAGCGCATGTGAAACAATTGAAGCAAATGTTTCTTTAGTACGTATTTTTGCAATAAAACTTATGTAAAAGAAAATTTTTACGCGGTCTTTATTAAAATATTAAAATTAACTAGCTCTAAAAGCATACTTTTAAGAGAATGCTTCCCCATTGATTTTCTTAAAATATAGCCTACCACGATTGTTCACATTTAGTGAAAATTATATAGAAATAGAAGCTAGGCAAAATGTTTTCAAAACATATATTGCTCGATGACATATACAGCCTTATAATGTGTCACGATACGAACACGATTCGAAAACGTTGACGAACACGAAAAAAACGAAGCTGGAATGAGGCTCTGATAATGAAACCTCTTCGTTCACTTCGTTTCATTTCCAATTTATTATTGTTGGCATCTACAGAAAATGTGCGCTTGTTTACCTCCTCCCACTTCTCCACTCCCTGCATTAATAAGCAGCAATGCTTTTTTGCTCTGACGAACGCTTTTTTGTTTTCGTCAATTTTGACAACCCTTTCGTGAAGAATTCGTGATACATTATCAAGTGATTTCCAATCGAACACGGGAATGCATGTAAAAAACACCATCAAAAATCTAGTTTTCGATTCGTGTTCGATACGTTTTCGTTATCGTTATTTTGGCATTCTTCTTCATCATTTCTTCGTTAAATCGAAGAAAAGCGGGGAAATAGCAAGAGAAAATCGAAGATTACGTTTTCGAATCGTGATACACTACAAGGCTGATATTGAGTTATACTCGTTAGCAGAGTTAAGGAGATAGGACACTTCGCACTAATCTACGTGAATTTGCTCTACACAATCACAGATTGGCACTAATTTAGCTGGAATTTGGTACTAATTTCTTAGGAAACGCGTACTCGCGTTAACAGCAATCAAAAACATGGGCTTTGAGTAGAGGGTGTCGTTATTTTCAGCGTCAAAGGTTTGGTGAATATGGTTGAGCCTTCTGGGTATTTTGATTAATTTTTTCACAAAACCTACTTCGTGATTGTTAAAAAATAGTCCAACGATGAATAAGGTGATAATTGTGTGCAAATTGGATATTGTTTTTGATCTCTCAAACTTTTAAAACACAATATCTACGTTGAGGGAAGTACTGCTCTATGATACCCCATTATAATCGTTACAGAAATCAGACCACTTTTGTTTATGCGCGGTGAAACATGTTATTGTTTTTTTCTGGAAACTCGATGAAAGCAAACAATAACAACAATATGGCATAAGTTCACGTATGGCAGAGATAACGAGATAGGAAACTTATTTAATTGCACCTCTGATTTAAGGTAGTGTTCGTGAGTTTAAGACCCTGACTCATAATTTCTAATGATTGTTTCTTAGAAATTCAGGCTTAAGACCCGGCCATTACACGTTTTTCAGACCCCGAATGACAATCCATTCTATAAGTTCACCAGCTTTCTTTTGGTATGCCAACGCAAATATTAGTTTATAAAATTAAATTATTTTTCATGTACACTTTTATGATTTACGATGCGTAGACAACTTGTGCGCATTATTTATTTCATAACTAAAATATTTGTATAAATTGATTAGGAACAAATAAATGTAGCTATATCATATGGATAAGAATATAAACGATTCAATTTTATTATATATTTTATTGTATAACAAATTCGATTGGCTTAGTTAATAGAGCACTCACATCATTTAACCAATTTTCGAACACCAGAGTCTAAAAATAACTTAAAAATAAAATTACATCAAATAATTTATTTGAAAAAAATCGTCTCATTGTTTTATTAACAATTCTGCTACCATTATTTTGAAGCCAAATGGTAGACGCACTAATTTATATAAAATATAAAAGATTTTACTTGAGTATACCAATACACAAATACGACTATTTTTAGTTTCAAATAAAATTGTATTATTATTAATAAGTTCCTTTCTTCATCGTAGATCATTTAATATAACTTTTGAGCTCCTGGTGCCCATATTAATAACGAGACCTACACGGAATTATATATTTGTTATCGTCAACAGAAACTCTTGAAAAATCATATGTGTAAAACATGTGGCATTGGCATAACCTAATTATTTCTTCACCTCTCCCATAAATTCGATGATTTTAGTGTTGCCAGCATGTGTGACGCTTAGTACTTAATGGCCCATTTTGGGTATTCGCTTTAAAGCAGTGTTGCCAGTATTCAGCAATATATATAATATCCAAGTTTTTTGTTAATTATTAAAAATATTAATAAAATAATATATTAGTATTGCTGCGTATGCATCGAACAACTATCAAGTTTACCAGATTTTATAATTTTTGGTACTGCATACAACAATTTGAGCCACTTTTGGATTGCAATTTCAAACGCTTCGATAATATCTGTGTTATATTAACATGGCTTTTAGCTAAACCATTTATTTTCAGATTAGATTATTTAAATCGTGACATTAAGGATGCTAATATAATGTTTGCTTTTACAAAGTGCACTTTGTCCATTTCTTTCTGTTTTAGGCCCAAATCGTGTAACACGCACGAACCGTCCGTCTATCAATTTGTTGTTGTTTTTACTGTCAAAATGCCGGTTTCGTATCGTATAACATGAATGAGACAGCTATACGCCGGTTACACGGAAAATTCATTTGTTGTTAAGTTTTCTCCACGCTTTCCAGTGAATAGTGTATCGCGTAAGACGAATACTCGGCGTTAGCTCGCGTTTTAAATGTCATAGCAGACGTTAGCTAAATACCATTCGACTAGTGTAGAGTACAGAGAAGAACGTGGAGGGGAATAGAGAATAGCACAGTGAAATTATAGAGAACTACCTGAATAAAATGGGGAAAAATTGTAGACTATTTTTTTTTATTTCGTTGCAAACAAATACAATTTTTTTTGTTTTTTTAAATTTTAACTGTCTTAGTTGGTTTCAAAAAGCTTTTTGTTTTGTTTAGAATGTGTAAAAATAGCATTCAGCTCAAATATTAATTTAATAAATAATTTTTTAAAAATAATTTTAAGCTTACTACTAGTGAGCAATTTGAAATCTTGATCTCTTAGACGAGTCGACGACCGAACGTAGTAATTATTGCAGTGATTAACTTTTAAATAAAAGACGTGTGAATACTTAAAGCATTTATTTCGGAATGCTTGGAAATGTAAATTGATTATATTATAAAATCATATAGGTTTTTCAATGTTGATGAGATGAGTTGTGAACAAGTATAAATAATTAAGTAAATGAACAAGTAGAAATAATTAATTCTCTAACACCCTTCTTTAATTAGATTCTACTCCAGCTAATTTCCGTAATTTTTCGATCCGTATTGGACGTAATGGCTTTGTCATCATATCGGCTATCATATCTTCGCTAGGACAATATAAACAGCAGATTGATTCCATCTTGACATGATCCTTAACGAAATATATTTTGGTGTCAATATGTTTTGTTCTGTTGCTCAATTTCTCTTCCTTGATCAAGCGTAGGCAGCTTTGGTTGTCTTCAAAAATGCATGTTGCTCTTCTTTGGTCTATTAGCATGTCCGAGAGAAGTTTTCCAATCCATATTGCCTCCTTGCATGCTTCGGAGAGTGCGACGAATTCAGCTTCTGTAGAAGAAAGCGAGATGCAGGTTTGTTTCTTGCATGACCAACTGATCGAGCCGCCATTGATCTGAAATATGGAACCAGAGTTAGATTTTCTGTCCTGTGTATCCTCTGCCCAATTCGCATCAGCATATCCAATTAATATGTTTGGTTTGACATCGCTGCTGCTGAAACGCAGGTAATGATCTGCGGTGCCCTTTAAATATTTTAGCACTCTTTTTAATTCTGTCCAGTCTTCTTGATTTGGACAACTCGTTTTTCTGGCTAAAATTGATACACTTGCCGAAATGTCCGGCCTTGAGTTTACACTTAAATATAACAACGAACCTATAAGACGTTGGTAGTCACTGTTGTTCTGTAGTGAATTCGACTCTGATTTTCCGTATCCTGGATCCAGTGGATACTTTGAAGGTTTAGCTTTATCTAGCCCAAACGTTGCCAAAATACTTTGAATAAATTTCTTTTGACGAATACAAAAATTATGTTTCTTGTCTTTAAAAACTTCGAGCCCAAGGTAATATTGAATTTCTCCTAAGTTGTTAGTATTAAAATTGTTTCGTAGTTGCCCTTCGACTGCTTTTATATTCTCTAGCCTTTCGCTAGCTACCAAAATATCATCAACGTATATTAAAATGTATGTTAACCCTTCCTCGTTGGTGTGTTTTGTATATAAACATGGGTCTGCCATACTCTGCGTATATCCTACGGAAGTTATTACTTTATGCAACGTTTTGTTCCAAACGTTGGCAGCTTGCTTCAGTCCATATAAACTTTTATTTAATTTACAGATTAGGTATTTTCCCCCTTCCTCAAATCCAGGCGGTTGCTTCATATATATAGTCTCCTCTAAGTTACCATTAAGAAATGCGGATTTTATGTCCATGTGTACTACTGACATACGCTTTACCGGCTACAGATAGTAAAGTCCTTATGGTTGTTTGACGAACGACAGGGGCGAATATTTCGTCATAGTCATATCCATACTTTTGGCTGAACCCTTGCGCTACTAAACGAGCTTTGTACCTCTGAATTTTACCCTCTGAATCAGTCTTTATCTTATATGTCCATTTACAACCAACAATGTTGACGTTTTCTGGGGGTTTTACTAAGTTCCATGTGTTATTCAATTTTAAAACTGAGATTTTCTCTTTCATAGCGTTAACCCATTCGTTGTGTTGTTCAGATCTAATCGCCTCAGTATATGTTTTTGGTTCTACTAAATCGGTGGTGCTAACAATACACAAAAATCGTTTTGTAGGTTTTCTTTCACGTGTCGACCTTCTGAGCTCTATTTGGTCTTTATCTTCTGTATTTTCATTAATGTCTTCTGTCGCTGATATATTTAGTTCGTCTGGACTATTCTCTATCTCGCAGCAATCGTCTAAACTTTGAAATGAACTATCATTGTCTTTGCCTTCTAAGTTTTGTCTTGACTCATTGCTTTCGTGGGATATTATCTTATGGTCAAAGATTTCTAAGGGCATCTCTTCAGATTTATGTAGTGGTACCATATTCCATTTATCTTCATTTTTATCTTTTATATGGTTGGTATCATCGATAAATTTCACGTCTCTACTGATAGTGACTTTATATGATGCTAGATCAACTAAGCGATACCCTTTCGAATGCTCGTCATAACCAATAAAGGTTAAGACTTCTGACCTTGCATCGAGCTTTCGTCGTTTTTCTTTTGGAATGGATACGTAAGCTTTGCTTCCAAAAATTCTTAAATTTGATATATCCGGTTTTCTCTTTTCCCACATTTCGAATGGAGTAGTAGGTATTGATCGAGTAACTAATCTATTTTGCAGGTAACATGCCGTTATAATAGATTGCCCCCAAATATAGGTTTGGCAGCTTAGCTTCTGACAATAGGCACTTTGCCATTTTTACAAGTGTCCTATTTTTCCGTTCAGCCACGCCATTTTGCTGTGGAGCGTAAGGAACCGTGTACTGATACTGCACCCCTTTGCTACCTAGATACCTTTGTATATTATGGGATGTATACTCTCCACCATTATCGGATCTTATGATGTTTTGATATTTTGAAAACTTATTTTTAACAAATTCCAGGTAAATTTTTAATTTTTCAAAAACTTCGGATTTGTTGTTAAGTAAGTACACGACTGTGTATCGACTGAAATCATCGATAAATGTAAGAAAGTATCTTTTCTTTCCTGGTGTTGCTGTCTGCATAGGACCGCAAACATCACTATGCACTAATTCTAATACAGTCTTTGACTTTGTTTCTGAGCGCCTCTTAAAGGGTGCCCTGGTCATCTTACATTGAGTACAAATGTTGCAGTCTTTCCTAACACCGCAATCCATAATATTAAAATCTCTTACCGTCATATCCTTTTGCATAACTTTTATTGCGTCAATGTCCCGGTGACCAAAGACTGAATGCCAATAATGTTGACAATTCTGCATGTTGCATTTCACGATCATGGCTTTCTCCACAGGACTTGACATCAAGCTGAACAATCCATCGGATGATGTAGCAATTCCGATTTCCTTTCCGCAGCTGTCGATGATTCTGCATTCCATTTCTTTAAAATTTAATTTGTAACCCATTTTTAACATTCGGCTAACAGATAGCAGGCTTCCATGAAAGGAAGGTATGAACAGGACACCTTGCATGTTGATATCAAAATTTTGACCAAGACTATTAAGCATAGTGACACGACACAGTCCTTTTCCGCTTGAAGTAACTACTTCCCCGTTCGCAACTGTAACCTTCTCTCGTATTGATGTGTTTAAAGAAATGAAATCTGACCTTCGTGAGCTTATATGACATGTTGCTCCAGAATCTATTACCCAGAAATTATTATTATTGCGCATTGTAAAGCAATAGTTACCCTCGCGTTCCTCTTCGTGGCCTTTAGCTTTGTTGGCTTGATTATTGTTCCGTGAATTCTTTAGTTTCCAGCAATCCTTCTTAAGGTGCCCTTTTCACTTGCAGAAATGACATCTCTTTACGAGATTTTTACGATGTATGCTTTCAGACGTTTTCATTACCGAATTGGATGCGAGATTACCTGTCCGTCGTTGATATTCCTCGATCAAGCTGGCCTCGACTACTTTCAGTGTCAATTCCTCCAACTTTCGTGCTTCCAAAGCAGTTACGAGCGTATCGAATGATGATGGTAGGCTACTTAAGAGCATAGCGACGAGCCAACGCTCCGAAAAACTTTCCCCAAGGGCTTCCAACTTTTCGAACAGTATTTTCATTTCCATAATGTGGTCTACTATGTCCGACTCCATTGTGAACTTCATGGTGCATATCCTTCTCATTATGCGGACGCTGCTACCCAAAGTATTCTTCTCGTGATGATTCCGTAAGATTTCCCATGCTTCTGCTGCTGTTGCAGCTTTCTTTATGAGTAAAAGCTGATTATCTTCCACCGATAAACCGATGATGACTGTAGCTTTTTCATTCAACTTTTTCCAAGCTGAATCGGGTGTGGCTGGTTCGGGCTCTATAATATATTTCCAAGCTTCTTCCTTGCGTGGGATCAATTCCAATTTGTATTTCCATATATGGTAATTGTCGGCGTTCAATTTAGTAAACGAAGCTTTCAGGAACTCCATTTTGTGGTCCTGGGCCCATAACCTATTGCAGTGATTAACTTTTAAATAAAAACGTGTGAATACTTAAAGCATTTATTTCGGAATGCTTGGAAATGTAAATTGATTATATTATAAAATCATATAGGTTTTTCAATGTTGATGAGATGAGTTGTGAACAAGTAGAAATAATTAAGTAAATGAACAAGTAGAAATAATTAATTCTCCAACAGTAAAATGTTCTCCAGTTTTGACAGCTTTGAATTTCGGAAAATTCCCAAATTGCACGCCAAATGTTGCCATATGCCAACACAGCGAATCTTTGTTAATATATGTTTACGTTCTTAAGAATTATTCAAAATATTATAATAAAAACTTCTGATGTGGCAACACTATTCTACAGAGAGGTCTAATATGCAAAAACGAGATCTCTGCGAAATTCGTCGAAAGCCGACTGAAAATATGAGAAAGAAGGAGGCAAACATAATGTGGTGACCACATTGGAAGAGCCGGTATGAGACGGAACGCAACTTGCGTGTTACACGATTCACTGATCCGCCTACAAAGGTCCGTGTCTGCCGACGTTTCCTTCGTTTACGTCCGTCTTACACGATTAGCTAGTTAGTTCCATTTATTAATTTATTTTGTACCTCTGTGATAATTTCGCCTATGATTTTTTCACCACACCTTTAAATATAAATAATTTTACTTGATTTTTTGTTAAAATTAATTAAATACTAATTAAAGTAATAAAAATAAATATGCCAGATTTGCGAATATGCCGCCTGGATGGTTGTCTGGGGGTCCGCACATGTGCAAGTTTCCGGACGCAAAGATTGTAGTCCTCGTCATTCTTGTGAAAATTACTTGGAGGTCGGGTCGGTTGCGGTTTAAAAGTTATCGTCAACTGCATGCTTATAACTTCAGTTTGTATATCCTTGGAACCGATACCAGATACCAGTATAATATCGCCACCAATTGAAAAGAGGTTTTAGTGTCTTCATTTTAGTTAATAATATTTTTTGCACTACTGCAATATTTACGGAGATAAAGAATTTTTTCGAATTATATTCGGTCAAAATACAAATGATCTATGATTTAAAGCAAATAAAGTCCGTCGTTTTTTCATTCAAAACTGAAAAGAGGAACGTATTCATACTTTATTTGGAAATAAATTCTAATTATAATACTTTATTTGGAAATAAATACTAAATATACAAATAATGCTTAAATTAAAATTATTGTGTTTTAATCAAGCTAACAAGGGTTTTGAGATCCAATCAAACTAACAATATAATTAATTTTTATAGTTATTTGTCTATTTTTAGTAATCTGTAACCAGTATTTCCCAATATATATTTCCTTGGTTTCTGGCATGGAAGTTTTCAAAGTATCCTTTAGTGTTCAAGATATCACCCACTCGTTGTTCGGCGTTAGTGTTCTACCAATATGGGAAAATATTACTATTGAAGTTGCATCGTTATAAGTAAATATTAAAAATTTGCAACAAATTATTTAGGCATACTTCATAGGCAAGATAAGATGGTGATTGAGATAACAATGCTTCCGCACATTAGGTTCCTTCAGGAAAAGCGCATTTTTCAAACCATTTGTCTTGTTTGGATAGCGCACGTGAAACAACACCCAATCTTTTTCTTGAGTACGTAATTTTAAAATACAAACATATTTGCATAAAATTAAAATATTTAGTTTTTATTAAAATATCAACTAATATAATTATAATAAAATATCAAATATAAATATAAAATATAAAATATAAAACAATGAGGAATTACATATATTATTTACATATTAATTACATATATAAATTACATATATTAATTAATTTCCGCAAACAAATCAAATTATAAACTCATTAAAGACTCAAAATTAAAGGGAGTAATTTTATCTTGAATCTGGAATATAGATCGCAATGCAACTAGGGCTGCAGTTTTGACTGTAGTGTCCACATTCTTTCCGAAACCTATAAGTTCGCAAGTAAGATATTTACGTGAGTAAGTTTCAGATTTTGAATAAATTCCTTTATATTTACCCTTCCCCGTAAGTTCTTTATTGGCGTAGAAGCCAACATAATACGTTGCTAATACGGTATTTTTAGCAGAATCTCCAATTAGTCAAGACTCGAGTTCAGATATTTGTCGTTCATGGCATATCGTTTTTAGCATTTCCTCGGGATTGCAATAATGGCAGTTTGATTTTAATGCAGTAAGTTTGATTTTCTTTCCGGTTCTTGAGCTCCCAGCTTTATCGCTTGTTACCTCAATTCACGCAAGTAGGAGCAACCCAACGCTTGATCGAACGGCTCTGCCCTGAGAGAATTAATTGGTAATTTTTAATAGCAACTAAAGTCAAATTGCTCACCAAGACCTGATGTTTCAGTAGACTATTATTAGTTTCAGTATACTGTTATTATTATTATTATTATAATTCTAATAATTCAATTCAGTTTCGAAAAAATGTAAACACAATAAATTGTTTACATAATATTTTCATGAAATGTCACGTGACATTATTTTGGTGAACTACGCATTCATATACATAACCCCTGTACGTGAGTTTCGGTAGTGTAAAATTTTGTCGTTTTTTTGACAAATTTTTTTGAGGGAAAAGAATTTCCTATCTCGTTGTCTCTGACGTATAGTGTACGTGATGTAAACAATGCACAAAAAATAGACGTTTAATCACTTTTTCGGGTGGTGAATTGGAAATGTCCTATCTCTTTATCTCTGCTCGTTAGCAAACGCACAGTAAACAAGAACAACATCGGTCTAGTTTTCACATATTGTGTCAAACGAGTGTCCTATATCTTTATCTCCAATAATATTCTCATGAAATTTCATACGTGACATGACTATGGTGAACTAGGCTAGCATATATACAACTCTCCGTACTTGTCTTACAGTCGTGTAAAAATTGTCGTTTTTCCCACCTTTTTGTGGGAAATGTGTTGCCTATATCGTTGTCTCTGAATCTATCAATTCAATTCAATTCAATTCATTTATTGAGACTTCAAGTACCTGGTTTAAGGCACTAATACAAATAACTTTGGTTAGAAAGAGATAAATTTAGAACTATTATAGTATTATTCTAATTACATATGAATGAGTGGAATAGCACAGCTTACAATTTTCAAGGCATTGCCAGGTATCAAGTTTACATTGTTATTAGTTAACATTTAGATTGAAAACCACGTTTGCTCCCGATATTTAAAGTATAAAGTTTGCTCCCGATAGTATAAAGTGGTATTACACTTTGGTACTTAAAAACTAAATATGAAATAGAGTGAATGTTCAAGGGAAAGGAAGGGGGAGAAGAGGATTCTGAATCTATCGTTAACACAGAGTGGTTTGTTTAATGTTAGAGATGGGGTCAGAGATAGGACACTCTCAATTCACCACAGGGAAAAGGGATTTGACGTCAGGTAACTGTTCGTGGAATTGTTCTACATTGTTGTTATTGTTCGCTTTTATCCAGTTTCAAAAAAAAATAAAACATTTCACCGCACATAAAAACTGCGATGAGACTTCAACGAGTGTAACGTGGTAGCATAGAGCAATACGTCCCTCAACTCAGCAACAAATATTGTGTTTTAAGAGCCTGAGTGACCAAAGACAATATCAAATTTCCACACGATTATCTCGCTATTCATAGCTGAATTATTTTTTAACAATCACGAAGTAAATTTCTTTAAAAAATTAATCAAAATCCTCAGAAGGCTCAACCAAAAAAAAATTTGGAGAAAAATCCAAACATATCTTCTTAAAGCCTAAGTTTGCGATTGCTGTTGTCGCGAGTACGTGTTTCCTAAGAAATCATTACCAAATTCCAAATAACTACCTTTATCATTCTGCGATTATATAGAACAAATGGATGTGAATTAGTGCGAAGTGCCCTATGGCTTTATCTCTGGTAGGGACCACCTCCATTTCTCTGCTCCACATACATATGCTTATATATTCCATTAAATTAGTATTGGCCCCTATATCTGCCTAAACTAATTAAATTGTTAGATATAAGTTTAGCGTGTAGTCACAATTTGTACATACCTAAAGGATTTAATAAACTAAAATAACCAACTAACTAACCTTACTAATCCGATAAAACTTAATGTTTCACTTAACGTTTCACAGCGGGAGAAATTCCAACCAATAAAATTGAAGATAATTTGTGAGAAATAGCAAAAGGGGACAGTACAATATACGAACGAAAACCATCTCTGATATCAATAATCAAACGCCTTTCTTCAGCAAGTTAGGAGATAAGGAAGTTCGTTCGAAATTCAATAATGACCCTGATTGCCTAGGACCAATTAACATTGAAGAGACAACGGGAGGCACTTCATTTTCAATGAAAGTTCACTTCAGAGATAGATAGGGCGCTTCAACTAAAATACACACACAAATACTCTGTATACGACAGAGACAATTTTTTTAATAATTTGCAAAAAACTTGGATGTAATGCTTATTGCAGAATGCCGGCAACACTGCTTTATTGCGAACACCTAAAATGACCCATTAAGGAGTAAGCGCTGCATAAGCAGACAACACTAATATCATTGTATTTAGCGGAGAGGTGAAAAGATAATTAGGGCATACAAATTCTACATGTTTTACCCATTTGATTTTCCAAAAGTTTCTCTTGATGGTGAATGAATAAATAATTCTGTGTAGTTATGATTATTAATGTGAGCACCTAGGAGCTTAAAAGTTAAACTAAATGATTTACGATGAATAAAGGAACATACTAATATTAATATAATTTTAACTGAAAATAAGTATAGTAATATTTGTGTATTGGTATACTCAAGTAAAATATTTTATATATTGCATGAAGTAGTGCGACTAACACTTGGCCTAACAGTAATGGTAGCACAGTTGTTAATAAAACAATGCGAACAAGTTTTTCAAATAAATTAATTGATTTAATTTTATTCTTAGGTTCTGTTTAGATTCTTGTATGCTAAAATTGGTTTAAATGCTTTGACTGTTCGATCAATTAACACAATTTACTTCCTCATCTTCATTTGAATAGAAAAATTTTTTAAAAAAATCGTGCGATTTTTAAAATAATTTTTCTTTTCAAATGGAGCGTGACGGAGAAATTGATCCACACTACAGAAATCAATACGAAGATTCCAATGTGAGAAAACGCATGGATGGATAATAATTATATTCCTCAGAGCTTAACATATGGCTATAAAAATGCTGGAGAAGATAAAATGAAGGAAGGTTGTCCAGTTGCAGATGCATATAAAACTTTAGAAGAGATTTTTGAAAATATTGTGAATCCTGTTTGTGGCGACGGTGCTTTTGTGAATGTGTGTACCAATCGATTAAGGGGTATTGGTGATTGGATACCAAAATCTAATTTTTATAAATACTAACAGACCACCAGAGATTTTCCACTAAATTTCGAACTAGCGAAAGATTTCATGTTCTCTGAACGTCTTTTTTTATACACGTGTGGAATGAAAGCATATCTTACCATCAAGCAATTCGCTCAGATTTTTTCAAAATTTCATTTGTTGGTGTTTTTTACGCTGATTCCAACAACAACAACATATTCGTCTATCTACTTTGGGGGCGTGGCTGGATCCCTTCACAATTAAAAATATAACTGTGAATATATCATAAGCTATACTAGCTATTCGTATTAAATTAGTACTGTTGGAAAGCCTAGGAAAGCTTTGGAAAATCGCACAATTTTTAAAAAAATTTTTCTATTCAAATGAAGATAAGGAAGTAGTGCTGCGAAAATTTTGTTTAAAAATCGCGCAACACAACTACCAAGCATACAAGTTCACAAGTACAGAACAGGTTTGAAATGGTGTCTGTATTCCGCTTTAAAAGAAGATTTCTCCAAAGATTCAGCGACGATTAGGATGAAGTAAATTATCTAAGTTTGCTATTAGTAGCTGTTTCTTAATTTTTATATTACTCTATGGGTGATTTACGTATTTTTTCCTGGAAAAAAATTTTGCGAAAAAAAGGTTGTTAAACATAAAATCGCTTTTACTTCCAAAACTGTAAACATTTCGATAAAATATTGTAATACATGAATAAACTGCTTTTTTATTAGCTTTCTAACGGTACCAATATTATTTGAATTTTTATTAAAGTTTAGGCGATATCGTCGGTTACATTTCCAACTTCAAGTGGCTCTTGCCTCGCCGCCAAGAATTAGTTCAAAAGGTTGTTGTTGTTGAGGTAAGCAACAACAACTACACAAACAACAGCAAATACAACATCCGCGAGGTTTCACTAAAGTAAATATAAGCCTTAGGAAGAAATGAGTTATAATTAAATGAACAAAATTTATTTAAATTAAATGTATTACACAACTTCAAAGTGAACACAGTTTTCACATGGTTTGATATCAAAAAAACTAAAATTCAATACTTCAGTGTTTATAACAAAATTTTATTGTGAGTATATTTCTTTTCCCTGTCGCTATAACTCTCGTCTTTTACATTCCATAAACAAAATTCACTCCGGAGAAGTACAAATAATTCCTCGGTGATGATTTTCGGCCATTGAATTTAATTTTATATTTTGCTACGCATAGAAATATGTAAAAGTTCAAGGATAAAAACGTAATTCTTAATAATTTGTGCTTAACGACACTATATTTTTAAAAATTCTCGCGGCACAGAAGTTTCCTACGCAGCAACGCAGGCACAGGAAAAATTTAATTACTATAATTTAAATCAATTTTGCGAACAGTACTAAATATGTTAAAAAAACGATTCAATTTCACCACTCAATGTGCATACATTTCAGTTTCATTTAAAGGGAACACTGTTGCCGCTTTGTCTCTCACTGCCTCACGATATTCCGTGAGACAAAAAATGAACCATTAAACAAATTCATTCACTCGTTGCTTTTACAATTTTATTAGCGAAACAACACCAAAATTTTGTCTCCGGATACAAGTCTCCCCAATGCAAATTGGCCATAAAGTAAGAGGGCTTAAAACGGTTAGCGAACACGAAGTATATACACCATAAATGTTGGCTTCGCGAAGATCCTTTCCTTATATTTCCTATTTACCATATTCAAATATTGGAAATTTTCAAAAAAATTAAAAAAATACTAATTTCAGTAATGTCAAAAATGTCGAAATAAGTCAGCGTTGCCAAATTAATACCAATTTAGCACACATTTTAGTACAAAACCAGGGTTGGTTGTTAATTTCTAGCCAATTTCGTCGAAATTGAAGTAAATTTATTTGTCATGACAATTTCGTTTAACACCCTTTTCTATGGCGAAATTGAATAAATATTCTCAATTTCATCCGAAATTGAGTTTAGCAACAAAGTTTCGTAATTTCGGCCCAGTACGAACGTAGTATTAAAAGCAATTGTTGCCTAATGTATCTACATGCCTTGACATTTCTGACAGCAAGCATATGAAACCACATTAAGAAGTGAGATCTATCATATTATCCCGTTCGCACTTGAAGGCTAAATTTTATAATTTTAGAGGAGTAACTAGACCCAAAACAAAAAGCGATAATCCCATCAATCCCACATTTGATCCTCGTTTGTATTTCAATGGATGGAGTACGAAGAAAGGTGCTTTCATTAGGAAATCGAAAAAAATGTAAGTGATCTACCTGTAAGTTCTAAGTGCTCCTAATTTCCTCGTTGAACAAGTATTTTTTTAGCCTCACCTCGAGATTTGCTGCGAGACGCTCCCTCTCCGGAACTGGAATACAACCCTTCAAATGCTTCCTCGCAGAAACCAACATGTCAGTCTCCATCGATTATATGCATTTCTGGTTGTGATTTAGAATGCACGCCACCACGCACAAAATTCGGCTTGGATGATAGCTTTGGCCACTGTCCGCACACAGTTGATGACAGTTCCTCACCAAGTATAATGCTCTCACAGACACTATCGACCGAGAGTCCTGAAGTTAGTTGGAAGTGGAAGCATTCTACCTCCAGTAATTTTGATAAAACTACAGCGACAGATATTTCGGCTTATGGTGCAGACAATAACTGCACATCAGTTGGATTCAATAACGCAGATGCCTGTCGGTTTGCGCGATCTGGTATCGGTGCATCCGCTTGGCGTCAAAAGTTAGAAAAACGTCGGCGAGACGAAAAATATATACTGGAACAGAATAAACGCAAAGCCGAAAAATTGAAAATGGATGAGGTGTTGAAACGTCGTTTCGCTAAAATACAAGAGCATCTAAAGTACAAGGAGCACAGCTGGCCGTTGGAAAATACTAAAAACTATAAAAAATCACCAGAATCATGTGAGAGATTCGTAAGCTCGACTTGCAAATCATCTTGTAAAGAGCAAATCATTCCTTCTAAAGAGCAAAACGCGTTAGCAAACCCTACCACATCCATAGAGGCTACTAAAATACGTGAAAGCATCGATCATTTCTTTAATGATAGTGTATCTGACTGCCTACTTTTAGAAGCTACTCAAAAATTGGAGTCGCAAATAATTCGACTGACTCAGAGCCCCCCGGATAATTATAGACAGAAGCGCAAAGCATTGAATGAACTGGAACCCACGGCTGTTAGCACAACACCGAAATCGAGCCATAAAAAAAAGCCTCGTTCATCATTATATTTAAAATTTCTTGAAGACGATTCTGCAGATGATTGGTTTATTTCTCTGGATCATAGTGCGTTTGAAGTAACGCAGAGTAAAAGCCGCAGTAATCTACAACGATACAAGTCAATGCCAGCGGAAAACACATCTAGCAATTTCGAAGCCTGCAATCAACTAGACTGTAAAATAGGGTCCGCATCCCCAACACAAAATATCAAGGGGAAAAACTCTGTTAACAATGCATCCAGAAACTCCACAGGCAACCTTAAGCGACATGCTAGCTCCAATATTGAAAATCCTTTAAACACTAGTTGTAAGGTTCAAGAAAAACATACAGGTTGAAACAGAAAAGTTTTGATATTTCGCTCAGTAAGTGAATTCAATTCAACAAATTGCTTTCAGGAGAAACGATGAATTGAATTTGTAGTCATAATAATTTCCTAAAACTGTCATTGCTTCTTTTGGACACAATTTGCTTATTTGAATAAGACCAACAAAATTTCCTTGTAGGCAGTTGCGAAGTAATTGTATGGTTTTAGTATACAAATTGTTTCAATAAAATAGATAATTGACGTCTGCACCAATGGACCACATTGTTATAATTGTAATCTATTAACATATGGAATATTTTGGTCCGGATATATTTTTTATAAAATGAATTGATTTGTGTATTGAAACTTCACGTTCAAGGCCTGATTATACTCGATTTGTAATGTCACGGCTTGAATGGGGGCAGAGAGGAAATTTCTGCAAAGAAATGTCATTTGCGACTGCTTTTCGGTTTTTAAATGTTGCCACCATATTTAAAAGAACATTTTTGTTTGGGGTCTTACAAAGCTTTTTTAGGATTTTAAATAATACCTAATTAAATTAAATAATACGTAATTAAATTAAGTGTAGTGCGTATTTCGATTTAAATGTAGATTTCTCCAAAACTCCTGCACCGATTTCAGTTATTTTCATGTCTTTATTGTTACGATTAACTACATATTATTTTGTGGGTAAAATCTTTGAATACGTTAAAAGGTAGTAAAACAGAAAATCGCTTTTACTTCTAAAACCATAAATATTTCGATAAAATGTTATTTAACATAAAATACTCTTTTGTTATTGCCTTCCCAACTGTACCAATATTGTTGGAATATATATTCAGGTTTTTGAGAAATCGACGGTTGTATTTTCAACTTCTAGTGGCATTAACCCCGCCCACAAGGGGGGGGGCAAACAAAATGTTTGCTGGTTTTGGGGTGAGCACTAAGCCCGGCTACAACAGCGAAAATTAGAACAACATCCGTTAGGTTCGTTCAAATCACATTGTTTTTAACAACCGAAGTGTTAATTTCATATAATCTGGCTACTTTTGTTATTAAAAAAATTGAAAATCGATATGGCAGCGCGATTTTGGCCGCATGCTCGCTGGCTTGCAGAAAATATCAAAATCATTTTGATATTTGCGGGGTAATGGCACATATTCATACGAACATATATAGTTAAATGGAATTTTGACAGCTCTTACGCCACGCCAAGTCGAGTATAATCAGGCCTTAATCAGGCCTTCACGGTCAAGGTCCGCATAAAGGCCTGATTATACTCGTAAGTTCAATGATTAATCAATCTGGCAGCTTTATGTTTAACTGGCCTACATCGCTTCCACTCTAAATATAGGGCCAAAATTCTGAAAAATTGAAGGTCTTCCAAAAGCGCTTGCTCCATCGCTAGTCACAATTGAAATGTAGTCTTGCAAATTGAGGAACAAAAATTATAAAGGTTGCGCGTGTACGCGTTGGTTAATATTAGGGAACACATTTACTTGAACGAACCCTAACGGATGTTGTTCTAATTTTCGCTGTTGTAGCCGGGCTTAGTGCTCACCCCAAAACCAGCAAACATTTTGGTTTCCCCCATTGTGGGCGGGGTTCATGCCTCTAGAAGTTGAAAATATAACCGTCGATTTCTCAAAAACCTGAATATATATTCCAACAATATTGGTACAGTTGGGAAGGCAATAACAAAAGAGTATTTTATGTTAAATAACATTTTATCGAAATATTTATGGTTTTGGAAGTAAAAGCGATTTTCTGTTTTACTACCTTTTAACGTATTCAAAGATTTTACCCACACAATAATATGTAATTAATCCTAACAATAAAGACATGAAAATCATTGAAATCGGTGCAGGAGTTTTGGAGAAATCTACATTTAAATCGAAATACGCACTACACTTAATTTAATTACGTATTATTTAATTTTATTAGGTATTATTTAAAATGCTACAAAATGCTACAAAAAAATTTGTCAAAAAAATGACAAAATTTACACGACCGAATCTCACGTACAGGGGTTATTTATATATGATTGCGTAATTCACCAAATTAAATGTCACGTATGACATTTCATGAAAATATGTAAACAACAGTTCGCTTCGGCGGCTCGATTTGAAAGCTACATTTTGTGCTCTATTTTGAAGTGAAGATAATAAGAAAAAGAGTCACGAACAAGAATTTAAATTCAATAAGTTCTATAGATAAAGTTTAAATAAAAGAAAATATTAATACGTAAAAGTAGAACATAAGACGGGCTTCAGCCAGAATTCGGATGGTCGTATAGCCTTTGAGCTGGCCAACACCACTGGTGTCTTATTTTCATGTCACCACAAATCCCAAAAACATCCCAAAATAGAATAAAGAGCTGATGAATATTTTGCAATCCTGTAGGAAGGAACAGCAAAAATGAGTTGAGGATGATAAAATTACTCCAGATGAACTCAATATTGCCATGCATAATGGCAGTAACTCGTCCTTTTTTTTGAGTTATTAGTTGCGGTGACACATAAGTGAGACCTGTTTGGCCAATCTTTTCGATTATAACGCCATCCACATTCTTTAGAGTGACTAAAATTTGTATCTATACCTTATTATTTTTTTTTAATATAATTTGCTTTTAGTTTATATTTGAGGATGAGGGATAGGAATATGAGTGATTTGAAGTTTGATGATTATCAGGATATATACTTTGTTATTTTAAATGTCAATTTTTGCTGACATAATGTAGTTGGCAAGAGCCAAGATGTCACAAGAATTCTTAAGTTGAAAAATTTCATTTATGGCTTTGTATTTGCTGAAAAGAGGAAAATGGGTTCTTACTGGCTCGTATTTTTTACAGTTGAAGATTAGATGTTTCGCATCTTCAGGCACATTACAATCATGACATAGGTTGTCCTGTATTATTCCAATCTTAAAAAGGTATTGCTTACATTAGGTATGACCCACTAGCAATCTGTTGAGTAGTTTAATTATATAACTATTTAGGTTTATTGTTTTCCACCAATGTTTATTTGCTGATGATGTGTATTCAAAAAGGAATCTGTTATGTGACGAAATTTGTAAGTCCCTTTTCCATTTGCATTTAATCTTATTGTAAATAGTTCTACACGCCTCTTCTACAGAGTGCCCTATTTCAATAATGCTACCCGCTTCAGCAGCAGCCTTTGCAAAGTAGTCCGCTCTTTCATTAAAGTAGAGACCCCTATGCGAGGGGCACCAGATTATAATTAAATTCGAAATGTTTGATGTAGCTAATTTGTTTAAGAATTGAGTTACCAGAAAATTTTGATTCAAAGTTGTTTTCAATAGAGAACAGGCATTTATACTGTCCGTGAAGATGACAGCTTTTTCAATGTTATCTTCTATAATTAAATCGAGAGCTTTATTTAAGGCTACGAGTTCACCAGTGAGGGAGGTAATGTTCTGAGTAATGCGAAAGAGAAAGTTTTTATTTTCAGTAATATTACATGCCGCACATCCCGCTGTGTCATCGAAAATAGCAGCATCCGTTGCCCAAACTGTAAAGTGCATGCTACTGTAGTGACTGAGAAGCTTCATAAAATGTTGTTTGATGACTAATTGAGAATCATTTTTGCATATCATGTTAAATCTGCTTAATATTTTGATTTTATGAGTTGGGTAATCAAATGGTTTAATTTTGGGTTCTATCTTATCAAATACTTGTTTGTAGTTAAAATAAACATGGTTGTAGCTGGTTTTGATATGCTCATTGAAGTGGAGATTGTTGTATTTTTGCGTATGGTGATATTTTAGTTTAACTAATTTTTTGGCCGTTAGATAAAGTGATCTTTCAACTGGTGAGAGGATGCCTGAGAATGAGTAAATCATTTGGATTGGAGTGGAAGGTGTGAGGCCAACACATCTTCTAAGAAGTGAATTTTGAAGAGTGGTTATTTTCTTTGAGATATATTTCGGCATGTGTGCCATGGTTGTGCGGGCATATTCTATTTTCGGACTAATAAAGGATTTGAATGCAGTGATAGCCAGGTTTGGGTGAATGCCAGTTTTAACCGATGTTAACATTTTGATAGCATTGACTGAATGCGTTGATTCCTTGAGAATTCTGTCAAAGTGTTCCTTAATGTTTAGGCTGCATGTTATATCTCTGCCTAAGAATTTTAATGTTTTGACTATAGGTAGTTGTATTGAATTTATTGATATTATCGGCTTTAATCTCATTCCTTTTGCTACATACATTGTTTTGGATTTCTCAATATTTATGTTGTTTTAAATATGCACACCGGTTCATAAAAGAGTTGAATTTCATATTGAGGTTACTTACAGCCAATTCAAAGTTACGATTCTTTGATATAATAAAAAAATCGTCAGCAATTTGAAAGACCTCTGTTGCGTTGTCTGTAATCTCATGAAGGGAGGTTGTATAAAGATTGAATAGAATGGGGCTAAGGCAGCTGCCTTGAGGTAGCCCATTTGAAACCGAGATACTGTTTTTTCCCATTTCTAGTATTCTGTGAAAATCCATTTGTGAATCTGAGATAGTATTGAGAGATTCATCAGAGCATTGAATAGGATACTCATGTCGACTGGTTCATAGGCATTTGCAATATCAAGTGCTACTATTACCACTTTTTCATTTTCTGCTTTCAAATTTGCTATTGTCTGAAGGATCTCATTTAGGCAAATGTTACAGGAGAAAGTTTTTCTGTAGGCAAAGGATCTGTTGGAGAGTAGTTTATTTCGTTCAACAAAATTGTTTAGACGCTCCTTGACCATGAGATTTAACACTTTTATCAAGACATATAAGCGCAATCGGTCTGAAGTTTTTATAATCATTGAGATCTTTGCCAGGTTTTGGTATAGGGCATATTTTAATTAGTCGCCAAGCCTTTGGAATGAAGTTTTCGGACCAGCATTTGTTAAAAATATTTAAAAGATTGTTGAGTGATTTGCTAGAAAAATTTTGTAGCATTTTATATGTTATTCCATCTCTGCCTGCTGCAGATGCGCCATTTTTCTTCCCTAGCACTGATGAGAGTTCATTAAGAGTGAAAAAATTATTGTATGGGTGAAGGTTCGTATATGTCTCTATAGTACTGGTTGAGCTATTTATATTTTTAGTAATGTGTCGTAAAAAGTTCATATTTTGGTTGTTGTCCCATACATTTCGGGAGTTTGGAGAGAGATTATTCCTACAACCTTTGATTAATTTGAACAAATTTTTGCGGTTGTTAGAATGGTGCATATCTCTTATAGAAGCCTCAAAGAACTCCTTTTTTGCCCTTTTTACCGTGTGGATCCATTTTTTATTTGCTTCAATGGCTGAAAGATCACTGTGATTTTTTGTTATATTATATTTGTTTTGAGTGGCTCTTTTTAGTCTGTATAGTTTGTGTACATCGGTATTCCACCAACTTTTTGGTGAGAACTTTTGATTTGTTTCTATCAATAAAGTTGCTTCTTTAAAAATTTCATTAAAGAAGTTATTTAATTCACTAACATCCGTTGGAATGATTGCTGAGTTCAATTTTTTGAATAATCGGTTTCTGCAAAGAAAGGTTTTGGGTCTAATGTCCGTTTTATTAATGTTGATTATGATTGGAAAGTGGTGACTACCACCCAGAGTCGTGGGTAAGACTAGCCATTTTACATCCATTTTTGAGTTGGTGAAGGAGAGATCTAACACTGACCCCTGTTGTATAGGTTGATCAAGAAACCTCTTGTAGGTAATAGCCCCATCATTGAGACATTGAAAAGTAGAGTTGGCATATAAGGAAACAAGGTGTTTGCCTCTAACCGAGTCAAAGGAATCACCAAATATTCTGGCTCTGGCATTGAAGTCACCACATATAAATACATTTTCCATTTGGTCCAGAAAATTTAACAGTTTAAGGATTTCAGATTTGAAATGTGGTACCGTGACAGAGTGGGGCAAGTATACCACTACAAGAGTGATGTTAGGTTGGAGATTACTAGTTTTGATAATCACTATGTCCAGTGAGGTAAAAAAGGAAACTCTTTTGAAGCATATGCTGTCTCTAATTAGTATAGCAACTCCTCCGTATTTATCCTGCCTGCCTTTATGAATGACTTGAAAGTTTGGTAGCTTATTAACTTTTTCTAAATTTTCTACATTGAAAACTTCAGACAACAGCGCAAAATGAATTTCCTCCTTATTTAAAATAAATTCGAGATAAGGTTTATTTGTTTTAAATCCTTGAATATTATGTTGTAAGATTTTAATCATTAAAGTAACTCTTAATGAAAAACCATGTTTCCATTGCTTTAGCATTATTTATAATTTGTTTAAGGAGGTTGAGATCTTGCTGTATGTTGTGGTTATTTAGTTTAATTTGGATGCTTTTTATTACTTTCATAGAATCTTCACCTATTTGTGTCGCAAGTTTACTGGCAACTAGATTATTTGTTATTATATTAAATTGTCTGATTAGATTTTCAGTCTGAATCTCCTCAATACTCTCTGCAATTGGGTTGTTTTTTCCAGAATTTATTTTTTTGTCAAGTCAAAAGCTACACCAACTCTCCCTTTTGAGTTTACATTATTCGTTGTATCATCAATTATCGCATATTTCCATTTGCCTAAGGCGATTGAGGGTTTGAGCGCCTGACGAGCTCTGTTTGGATTCGTTTTAGCAACTCTAGAATAACTATTGATGCAATGTAGGTGTTCAACAGCAGCCTTGGAATTATTAAATACATTTGAAGATTTTTTGAAAGGGAGTGGTGGGAAGTCTTCAGCATTTTCCAAAATGTTGAAACGATTGTTAAATACACTACTGCATCTACCTTTGGCTTCATTATAAGAGAGATTTTCTACTACCATTAATCTCTTAATTGACAAAGCTTTTTCCCTGGCTGGGCATTGTTTGTCTGTTGGGTGGTGGGCAGCTTTACAATTTGGACATTTAGAGATTTCGCATTCTTCCTCAATTCCATGTCCGCCAAAGCAGGATCTACAACAGGCAATTTTTTGTTTACAGCTTGAAGCTAGGTGATTGAACCGGTAGCAATGGAAACACTGTCCGAAGGGAATGTAGGGTTTCACTTGAATTTTAGTGTAATTGCAAAAGAAAATTTCTTTAGGAATATTTAATCCTTTAAAAATTACTTTTACTCTATTAGTTGGGGTCAGTAAATTCGAGTCTTTGTTTTTTCTCATGACACGTCAAAATTGGTATTTCAGAACTAATATTCTCTAATAGTTCATTTTCTTTCAAATCAAATGGTATGTCAAAGATTATGCCCGTCTTTGAGACAAAGTGGGGAAATAGTTTAGCTTCATAGCCTTGAGTTTTTAATGCTTAATTTTTTGCAAAGGCATTTGCTGCCGAAGCGTTAAGGAAAGAGACTTTAGCTCCATTAAAGCCAATTTTATAGATTTCCTTTATTCCACTTACCTTTATCATTTTTAAATATTTTGTTAGTGAAATAATATTTAAACTTGCACGTTTCTCTTTGGCAATAGTATCAACATATATTAAGAACGGGCCTTTATGCGAATCATCATATTGGTAGTCAAAAGTAGAGTGTAGATTGGTGGAAGCAATGGCGTCCGTTGTAACTAAGGGAGGTTTCCCTCCCTCAGCGGCATCCATTTTCCTCTTTTTTGCCAGCACTATGATTGGGTGGTATGATTTGGTATCTTTGTATATATGTGTAAATATATCTATATAATTTTTAAATTAAATTTCTTTTCCTTTAAACACTTTACGTCACTCAGGAGTATAGGAAGGTTATAAGGGGAAATTTATGTAATAAGTATTATTGATATTTATTGAATGATGTAGATTTATATGAATTTATTTTATTTTGCAAAATAAAATGGCGGTTCTCTAGGCTTCTCAATGGTGTGCTTGCAGTAGTCACAAGTCGATGTGCACAACGTGCTTTCAAATCAAATAATAACTCGTCCTTCGGTGATGGAAAACAACAAAATCAAATACTGAGCGCGGATATTTTTGAGACGGAAAATGTAGGAATCGAGGCGTTGCGTAGTTTTAGGAAACCTAGAAAGAAAACGCCCAAGTAACCAGTTGATGCTGGGAATATTGAGCCAAAAATGGGTTTAGTAGAAAGTACCGGAAGTAAATGGTTACAAAAAGAAATGCACGATAACAGCAAGGAACAATTTTTGGGAGCGCTGGAAGGCAAAAAATTAATTTGCAATCAAGATAGTATAAAGCAGCCTACACAAAAGAGAAATAATCAAATGAAAGACGCCACTTGATTCGAAAAAGAAATTGAAACAGGCGCGCCTAACAAATTATTCAATTCACAAGAACTCAGTCATCAAAGTAAAATCAGGCTCCATAGTTTTTAAAATTTACGGTAATTCTATTAAATATTTCATTTTTCGTCGTAATCGATTAATATATTCAATTCCTTCAGAATTTTCAGATTTTTATTGATTTTAATGCGCGAATGAGCTAAACTTTCCTCTAGTTCTATCCAATTCAGAACGCTAAACAATTTATAGTAACTCACCAAGCATTATAATAATGTCACGTCCCAAACCGGAAACAGTGTTCGTAGAAGAAAGTTATCAAGATAGCACCTGCATAGAATCAAAGCCTCTCCTGCATGAAGTTCTCAAAAATGGCAATGAGACTTTAAATAATAGATAAAAGGTATAGAAAGCGCAAAGTATTACAAAAAGTAAAAACAATATAATGGTCGAATTCTAACTAATTTTGAATATTTTCCTTTCTAGAATCAAACAACTGCAAAAATGGAAGGAGAAATGGTGGAGCAAAGAAGTGAAGAGAAAACAGAAGAAAAAAAGACAACGAGGGAAACAGTATCAAAAATGGAAGTAGCCGAAAGGAATTTATTTGATGAGAGCAGTAGTAGTAAAACCGAAGAGTTTATGCCGCAACCAATTTTGGTTAAAAAAGAAAAGGGAGTTATAGGAGAAAGGTTAAAACCTCGAGATGACAAAGGAAGTAATGCGGGCTTAAAGAGATATTTATTTAATAAATCACCAGAATTTGATATATTTCCCACTCCTGACGGCTTTTGGAATCCCCTCATAAGATCTTTTGACTTGGCAATTTTTACTCAAATATTGGTTTATATTCGCAAAACTTGATCGCTTTGAAAATGTTTATATATTTGAAATTTGTAATTCTTGATAGTTAAATTGTTAATTTATTATAATTATATTAGTTAATATTTTAATAAAAACAATGTTTTTATTTTTTATTTTACGTAAATACAATACAAATTATTCCTTTATTTCCTATAGTAAATAAATCAAAACTTAAAATTTCCATCAGAGGGCTGTGGGCACTTCCATGCCACCCAAGAGGTATGCACATTGGCGCGTTACCGTTTTTTTGGATGTCCGACTCCCCAGTAGGCCTATAACACCCATATACCCATCCTGGCAACATGTTCGCAGGTCCGGCATTCCTATTTTTTGCTTAAATTTATTTAAATTTAAAATTTTTGTGAAATTATAAATATTTTATAGTGTGGTGAAAAAAATTGTTTGAGAAATTATCACAGCGGTGCAAAATAAATTCATAAATAGAACTAGAACAGAATGAAATGGACAAAATGCACTTAAGTAAATGCAAACATTTTATGAGCATCCTTAATGTCCCAACTGAAATAATCTAATCTGAAAATAAATGGTTTAGCTAAAACCCATGTTAATATAGCATAGGAATTTTCGAAGCATTTGAAATTTCAAATGGGTTGAAATTTTGTATGCAGTACCAAAAATTATGAAATTTGGTAAATTTGATAGTTGTTTGATGCATAGGCAGCAATACTAATATATTATTTTATTAATTTTTTTAATAATTAACAAAAAACCTGTATATAATACTTATTACTGAATACTGGCAACACTGCTTTAATGCGAATACCCAAAATGGCGCCTTAAGTAGTAAGCGCCGCACATGCTGGCAACACTAAAATCATCGAATTTATGGGAGAGGTGAAGAAATAATTAGTGTATGCCAATGCCACATGCTTTACACATTTGATTTTTCAAGAGTTTCTCTTGATGATAACGATTAAATAATACCGTGTAGGTGCGGATATTTATATCAGCACCAGAAGCTCAAAAGCTATATTAAATGAATTACGACGAAGAAAGAAACTTATTAATAATAATACAATTTTATTTGAAACTAAATATAGTCATATTTGTGTATTGATATGCTCAGGTAAGATCTTTTATATTTTACATGAACCAGTGCGGCTAACACTTGGCTTCAAAGTAATGGTAGCAGAGTCGTTAATAGACCAATGTGAAGAATTTTTTAAATAAATTATTTGATGTAATTTTATTTTTAGGTTATTTTTAGATTCTGGGGTTCTTAAATGATTTGAGTATTCTATTAACGAAGTCAATCGACTTTGTTATACATTAAAATATTTCATAAAATTGAGTTTAATTTATGTTTTTATGCATATGAAATAAATACATTTATTTGTTTTATATAAATATTTTATACAAATAATTAGTTATAATAATTAGTCATTTTATACAAATATTAGTTATAACAACTTATACAAATATTTTAATTATCAAATAAATCATGCACATTTTGACTACGCATCTTAAATCAAAAAAGTGTACATGAAAAATTATTGAATTCTATAAACCAATAACTACGTTGGCATATCAAAACATAGCTGGTGAACTTATAAAATGGATTGTCATTCGGGGTCTGAAAAAGGTGTAATGGCTGGGTCTTATGCTTGAATTTCTAAGAAAAAATCATTAGTCAGGGTCTTAAACATAAAATTTCCACGGAAGAAATCATGAGTCAGAGTCTTAAACTCACGAACACTACCTTAAATCAGTGTTGTAGTAGAGAAGTTTCCTATCTCGTTATCTCTGCTTATAATGATGTGAATGAGTTGAGCTATGTAAACGAAGTTTGATAGCTATTCATGGCCTTATTACACAAACCGAAACTAATGGAAAGACTGCGACGCTGGCTTTGAGAAGACGCTCGCAATTTTTTTAGTATACAAAACTTTCGTCAGCTTCCTCAGATAAAGTCTGTTTTCCATTAGCAATCCATTTGCTTGCGCTCTGTTAGATATTATATTTTGTGCTGTATGTAACATGTTATTAATAATACGAGTCAGCCTGTATTAAAAATAACAATTATACATAATATGAGTCAGGCTATTAAAATAAGAATATGTATTGTACGACTCAGTTGAATAAAGACCAGAGATAACGAGATAGGAAACTTCTGACAGATTGGCAAAATGCAGCTCTGATTGGCGTTAGTGTTGGTTGAAATTCCTGGAAATCGGAAGTTACGTTCCCAAACAAATCAGAACAATTCTTGGAATTGCAAACTTCGTTCCCAAAAAACTTTTCAGCCTCAGACCCTTTTGACAATCCCGTCTACATATCCCAACAACTTTGTATTGAGATTCCAACCTTGTTATCGATATATAGTGTTGAATTAAATTTCATGTACACTTTTATAGTTCAACTTGTGTATATGCTTTGTATTTATATATTGTTTGATATAAGTATTAATTTATTAGCGAAAATCTTGTTCTTTTGTACATATAACAAAACAAACGCAAATGAAACGATATTGCGTGTAAGGTTAGTGATTCAAAAATTAAAAATGACTTGCTTAATAGAAATAACTCTACCTAAGAGGATAAAGTAAATTAAACTAATACTAAAAACAATTCACTTAAAGGAATTTAGCGCATTACTTATTCACATTAACCTGAAACCAAGTGCAGAACTGTGTTTTAAATCATCATATTTGCTAATCGTACACCAAGTTATTCAAGCTCTAGTACCAATGTTTTAACATAACACCTCATTGTAAATACTTTATAAGTTCTATATTCGCTTTAAATTAATATTTAATTAATATTATTAATTTAAATTAATTTAAAAATTTTATATGGAAAAAACCGAACATCTTAGTTCTAGTGCTTAGTTTTAATAATTTCCGAAATGGTGTGACTTAAATAACAAGCTAATAAAAGAATATGTCAATTTAATTTACTTTGTAATGTAAATAATAATGTAATAATAATAATAATAATAATAATGTGTAATAATAATGTGAACTACTACAATTATTTGGTAATTTCTAACTACACTTTGAGTTACTGTTATTATTTAAGTAAGTTTTATTTCTATCCTGAATAGTTTAGTTCAATTCAATATATTAGGTATTCATATTAAAAATATATAGAGCATGGTTTACATCATTTATATGAATAATTTACATAATTTATAACATATTTTGCGTACTTATTTCTTCAACATTATTGTGATGAATTCATCCTTAAGAGAAATTCGTTTAAAAGCGAATGAATAAAATTGCTTGAATTGGCATGCCTTAATTTATTTTTCACCTCCCAATGATTTTTTCATACATTTTTCCACCACAACTTACGTGCGCGGTAAATTTAAAAAATTTTTAATTAAATTTATAAATTCATAAACTTCGTATTTTCTAATAATAAAATAATATGCCACGTGTGCGAGGGTGCTTCCAGGCTGGATGTCCAGGCGATTAGGTCGTGTTCAGGTTTTCGGATGCTGCCACCGATGGATCACGGTAAGATGTTCAAGTAGTTGCTGATGTTTTCCAATTGAGAGTTCTACTGCCAATTGGAAAACCGTAATATTATACCAATATAAAAGTGTAACATGTTTAGCACTGATTTAAAAATTTTTAGTTTAAATATGTCCAATGCCTAAAGATCAAAAAATTTGGTTGAAGATGTTCACCGACAATGTTTTGTTTAGAAGATATAGCTAAATAAACACCCAATTGTTGAGCTATATAATATAAACGAAAAAATAACTCTAATAAATAATATTAGAGCTATACATTCCAGTAGCATTATAATGTAAAGTCACGACGTACACGAAGCTGGAAATTTTTGGAAATTTTGTTTATGTATTTTGTATGTTTGACAGATCGGTATAACATAAACACGAAAAAGTGACGAAAATTTCCCAAACCGAAAGTTCGTCTAAAATGGGATCTTCCTATGTATATTCAGGGTTGATTGTCAGATCGCCGAATAATGTAAACTCACTTTTGGTCGAAATAATTGTCAGACGCGACGAGCACAAAATGGATTCGTGCTGATTACTTCATTCCAGTTTTAGTGTCTGCCGTTTGTGTATGTATTAAAATTAGGGGAATATTGCAACCTACTCGAATTCCGGCATCTCCAAAATATTAATTCGTCCCTCAGGCGTCTCCTTAAAATATTCATATGCCTTTCTTGACGACGTTCCATTCTAAATCGATAAATATATATTGCTAATGCCATTCTTGAATTCCAATATTTATTTATGCTATTAATAATTGTTTTATTGTACACAATTTATGGTTATTGACGCTAATAATTTTTTTTATTTTCCTCTATAATACACTGTAAACACTTTTATTTGCAAACACTACACAAACAAGCAAACAATTTTATTATTGTGCACCAATACTTCTTAATATTCTTTGGGAAATGTCAAAAAGTTTATTACTTTATTGTTGCCATACCCAATAATAAGAAGTATTTACTAAAATTTTAAGCTGAAACAATGTACTTTCATGAATTTTCTCGAATATCCCTAAAAATAGTTCACATGTGGCAACAGTATCAAAATATCCCCCCATAAAACCAGACGAGACGACATGAAGAAGTTACATTATACCAATTTTTCTTCATGTCGTGTACGTCTACGTCTTCGTCTATGTCTTCCAGTTAGTTTACATTATAATGCTGTAAATGTCAAAATGCTTTGCAAAATGTAAACAAGAAGTTTGTGTAAGAATATTCCGTTCATACAGTTCAAATAAGAAACAAAAACAAAAGAAAAATAAGAAGAACAAGGGTAGCAGACGGCAGCAAAATTAGAAATTTTCAATCTATTACCTGGCAGAAACTGCTTTTACTGCCCGACAGAAATTATTTTTTTCTTACTTCCCATAAGAGCCAGTGTAAATTTTGACATTGCCTGCTACTGCAGGCAGAAACAGTAATTTCTCTGTGCTCAAAACTGGTGTGAACTTAGCATAGGGCGAATTCAGCATAGGGCGAACTCACAAAAGCCCTTATTTTTATGGAAAAATTCCGCTGCATGCATTTGGGGATTAAATTTTCATATCAAAAACTATAAATTACTTATTAAAAACATATGTAAAATAAAACAAAAAGACTTTAATTAGAAGAAAATGATACTAAGAGCAGCTCCGTACACTTTTCCTGTCTCAGATAATTGCTGCCCAGCCGTAGAGAGGGGAAGCATTATGGTTCATTGAAGGGTTCACAAAAACTTTAAATCACAAAAAGTTTTAACGAGACACATTTCAAGAAAGAGGCAACAGTCCCCTGAATTAAATAAAGTACAATTTATAAAAATCGACACGTTGGGAATTTTTTTATGAACGTTTGAACGTATATTCAATACTGATTCTAAAGGCTTCAAAAGATGGAGCCATACAAAAACCTCAAATCGCAAAAAGTTTTAACGGGATATGTTTTAAGAGAAGGATAACAGTCCCATGAATTAAATAAAGTATAATTTGTAAAAATCGACACGTTGGGAATTTTTTTATGAACGTTTGAATATACGCAATATTGATTCTAAAGGCTTCAAAAGATGGAACCATACAAAAACCTCAAATCGCAAAAAGTTTTAACGGGATATGTTTTAAGAGAAAGACAACAGTCCCGTGAATTAATTAAAGTACAATTTGTAAAAATCGACACGTTGGGAATTTTTTTATGAACGTTAGAATATACGCAATATTGATTCTAAAGGCTTCAAAAGATGGAACCAAACAAAAACCTCAAATCGCAGAAAGTTTTAACGGGATATGTTTTAAGAGTTTATATATATATATATATATATATATATATATATATATATATATATATATATATATATATATATATATATATATATATATATATATATATATATATATATATATATATATATATATATATATATATATATATATATATATATATATATATATATATATATATATATATATATATATATATATATATATATATATATATATATATATATATATATATATATATATATATATATATATATATATATATATATATATATATATATATATATATATATATATATATATATATATATATATATATATATATATATATATATATATATATATATATATATATATATATATATATATATATATATATATATATATATATATATATATATATATATATATATATATATATATATATATATATATATATATATATATATATATATATATATATATATATATATATATATATATATATATATATATATATATATATATATATATATATATATATATATATA
>OZ016501.1:34225641-34245641 GCA_963966595.1 Physocephala rufipes | reverse complement strand
TGATAGGCAATGGTTCCTTACGCACCGATCCGGAGAAAGTTTCGGCGATACACCAAATTCCAATTCCGCGATCGATTAGGGAAGTGCGTAGTTTCCTAGGTATGGCATCATCCGCGATTTTTCCGGGCTTGCAGCTCCACTTAGCGATACTCTAAAGAAATGCATCAAATTTGAAATGACACCTGAAGCAATCGAAGCATTCCATCGACTGAAGCTCGCTTTAACAACTGCTCCAGTATTGAATCATGCTGACTTCAGCAAAAGATTTTACATTCAATGCGACGCCTCGCATGTAGGTGTTGGTGCCGTACTTTTTCAGGTCGACGATGAAGGTGCTGAAAGACCAGTAGCATTCTTTTCACAGAAGTTTAATGGCCATGAACGCAATTACAGCGTGACCGAAAAGGAATGTCTGGCGGCTGTTCTTGCGGTGAAAAGATTCAGACCGTATGTAGAATTGCAACCATTTACAGTCATAACAGACCACGCAAGTCTTAAGTGGCTGATGTCACTAAGATATTTGAGTGGGAGGCTGGCAAGATGGTCATTGCAGCTTCAATCATTCGACTTCGAAATCCAGCACCGAAAAGGTTCGGAAAATGTCGTTGCCGATACGTTGTCAAGAGCGGTGGAAGAAACGGAGCTGCTGGATTATGGAATATTTGATTTTGAAACCACCGAATTTCAAACACAAGAATATCAAGAATTAATCAATATTATAAAGCAAAACGCCAACCGATTACCTGATTTGAAGACAGAGAATGGCTTGGCTTTCAAACGCACAGCGTTCGATCGTGAAGCAGAAATTGAGGGGGTCAAATGGAAACTGTGGATTCCTGACGCTTTGACGTCAACATTAATTGCCAAAACCCACGATCCCGAAACTGCAGCTCACGGCGGTATAGTAAAAACTTTAGATAGATTGCGCAGATTTTATTATTGGCCCGGAATGGTTGGTCAAGTGCGAGGATTTATTTCCAATTGCTTGATCTGTAAAGAAACAAAAACGGTTAATTCTGAATTGCGACCAGGTATAGGGAACGAGGTTATTACTGACCGTCCGTTCCAAAAGATATATATAGATTTTCTGGGAAAGTATCCTCGATCCAAGCAAGGTAATGCTTACATTTTTGTAGTCGTAGATCATTTTTCGAAATTTACACTTCTCAAAGCGATGAAATGTGCAACCACTACAAAAGTGATTCACTTTCTGGTAGACGAGGTATTCTATAAATTTGGGGTACCAGAGGTTATCCATAGCGATAATGGCGTGCAGTTTACGTCAAAGGAATTTTGCAAAATGATTGATGAGTTTAAAATCACTCATATCAAAACGGAAATTTATGCACCACAATCTAACGCCGCGGAAAGAGTAAACCGATCCGTACTAGCCGCCATTAGAGCGTATCTAAATAATGATCATCGAGACTGGGACTTAGAGATTGGATGTACTCGCCGAAGCTCAGTGCATTCCGCTACAGGCGTGACACCATTTTTCGCGCTGTTTGGACAGCACATGTACACGAGCGGAGCGGACTATAAATTAGCCAGGAGGTTGAATTCGTTAAATGATCACAAATTGCATGGATTGAGTCGAGAAGATAAAATTCAACTATGGCGAGAAAAGATAAAATCAAATCTACACGCAGCATATGAAAAAAGTGCAAGGCAATATAACCGCCGAAAACGAGAGGTTAAAGTCATGCCAGGACAAGAGGTGTACAGACGCAATCATATCTTATCACGAACTTGAAGACCTGATGGGAAAGAGTATCGGAGTGTACCACGCAAAGGACATTACACGATAAATAATGTGCAATACTCGCGCTAAGTTTAACTAAGTGCAATATAATACTATTAAAGAAATACAAATTACAGTACCATATTTACGTGTGGAAGTCCTATGGGTCATCTTATCGCGTGACTCCAAGTATATTTATTTATTTTTGATGATTCTTTTACATTTGGCCTGCTTGTGTTTCGCGTTATACAGTTTGCATAATTCCATCTAGTACCTGAGAAAAAAAAGTAATAACAAAGTAAATGCTTATTAGTTTACTTATGGGTGATACTTCCCGTGTTATTCCACGCTAGTCTTCTAGAAAACTGTTGCTCATGAATAACCGGCTAACTCAAGGAAAGCAAGAGACCAAGTGCAGGTGAAGGGTGTGGGCGTGGGCCTTCGTTGGGCACCCAAATGCGGAGCCAAGAAAATCCCGAGTAGCAGTTGCCCACTGCTTTTGTCGCATCCTGGAGGCTTTACAAATCCAGTGCTATGTTGCATACGACTGCTCGATCTTTTCTATAGCCTGATAGAATAAAATTGTTCATTATGAAGAAAAATCTTACCTGTTGAACATCCGGTAAAACCGTGTAATTGATGAATATCTACCATGGCCATCAGAAAATAAGAAAATAGTGAGTTTTTTTCTTTAGTATAGGATTCAGAAAACGAATAAAAATTTAATAATAGTTGCGTATTGCTGGTTCAAATCTGTAAAGAGATAAATATTGAGGCATTTATAATAATGCTATAAAAAAATATTGTCAAAATTAATTATCAACCTTACCTACCTAAATGTTTATTTACTTACATACCACAAACTGACGTTTGCCTTGCTGTCAGACATCATTGATTTTTTTTGGTTGTGTTTTGCCCACTACTCGTACGAGTTTTGTAGTAACTTTTAAGGGGAAATTGTGGAACCTAACGAGCTGTCAATAGAGCAAGGCAGAGGCACAGGGCAAACCATAGTTAGTTATGAATGAAAACCGATTCCAATGGATTTACACAATTACAATGTAGAAAAGTCTTCTGCGAACTATTGCTGCGCTAGTATTCATGAGAGCCTGATATGAAAGCCAGAATTACCATATAGAGGGAATTGCTGAAATTAGCTAAAATATTTCGAAAAATTTAACAAAGTCCATGAACGGTCATTAAAAATCGAGTTTTTTTTTGATAAAATATATAAAAAGGGAACTTTACAGAAAAGTAAATTCTAGAAGGAAAAAAAAAACGACAAACAACTCGCCGTTAGTCGCTGGACGACGAAATGTGACCATATATGGTAATAAAGATCTAATAAAAAATAAACAGGTTTGGAGTGATTTCCTATTTTTCCAGATCATGCATTGGAATAATGAAAACTGGGCCAAGGCATCGAGGCAGAACGAAAACTGGAAGGAAGGGATTAAGATTTGAACAGCCAGACGGAGGAGACGCAGTTTGTCGCGCTGCAGAAGAAAAAATTTTGTTTAAGTTTTTCGGATATGGAAAATTAAAGAATAAATAAAAAAATGTGTAAAACGTGTTAAAAAATGCTGGTGCAAAAAGGTGCGAATCACCAAAGGAAAAAACTAAGTTAAGGCGGAAGGTGATATTGGAGCGATCGCAGGATTACACACCCCGTCTGAGAAACGTCCTGGCGTCGAAGACTGCCGTCAAAAAAAAAAAAATAAAAATCCAGCTAAGTAGAATTCCCCTTGTTTTTTTGTACGAAAATATATTGAGGTGTGTATGTGAGCGTCAAAGTATATAGGGACAATATACTTCCCTTTCAACATACCAAGAAGAGAAGTAAAATAAATTGAATGCTGGTGGCGGAGTACTCGGTGGAAAAAATTGCCACATGGCCGAGCTGCAGAGAGCACAACTAAGAGCGCAAGGTGAAATTTCATAGGTGGTTGCAGATTCCCGGCGTTTGTGGTATCTTTTGAAATAAAGAAGAGGAGAAAAAATTTTATTAATATACGTATATTGTTTTGGTATAATAATCTTTATTTCTTTGTCACAATTGTGTACTTTGTGTACTTTGGGGAGGAGGTATGAAGTGCGAGGGGGTAAATAGGGGTAATGACGCCCGTAGGAATGAAACCGCAGAGGTCATAAGTTCAATAGTGTTGTCAGAGTAAATTTTTTTGTTCTTTTATTCGTCATGTTCAAAAAAAAGTCTGATTTCCACTTCCAGCGGAAATTGGATTATTGTTGGTGACCCTCGGCCTGGCTTGGCGGGTTGAGCAGAGCTAGCTGGGATGGCCAAGCCAGGGCCGATCGCACAAAGGGTTTTCCTAACACATCATACCTACAATTCGAACCTCTTCGGAATGCCTGTTTGGTTTTTAGTACGGTGTATCCTGTTATTAATTTTTGTGATTCTTTTGCTGTAACAAAACGGAATATTTTGAATTTTTTATCTAATATTTAATCTATTTTTTCTTTGTATTTTGTTAATTTTCTCCAATTTTGTATTTAAACTATTTTGTATTTAAACTATTCATTGAACTATAAAACATAATGTTTAGTTCTAATAAAGACAAACAAATATGGCTTTCGTTTGATGAAAATTACGTAGAATTAGACGCCGTGCGAAATGTTTTCAACATCCTCGATGACAGATATGAATGTATACTAGGATTCGTAAATACTCGCCCGTGAGCGCTCCTTTTTGCTCGCCCTTTTAAGTGAGAGCCGAAAAAAGTGATGGCTCAGGCTCGCTTTAAAGAGCCCTCGTTTACATGAGCACGAGCAAGCCTCCGGCTGAAAATCGCGCTCAGGAGACATTGGGCTCAGGCTCCCGGAGTCGGCTCTTTGAGGCGGCTCTGAGCCGGTTTATTGAGACGGCTCTTTGAGGCGGCTCTGAGTCGGCTCTTTGAAACGAGTTTTTGTGGTAAAACTAAATTAGTAATTAATTTAGTAAAAGTTAATTTAAATTCGAATTACGGTGTCAAAAATATATTCATTGGTTAGCTGCGGTAAAGATTCGCAGTTGCATATTTGTATATTTGAACGCATCGGCAATGGTTATTATACATTTTAATTACTTTATTATTGGTGATCCATATGTTTTTTGGAAATTTTTGCTAGCGATTGAGTCGACTACAATGTGATACATTGTATAATACTTGGTACCTGCTACATATGCCAATTTCAATAACTATTCTTTATTCAGCCCTAGAGCTGTGATAAGGATAGAAGAAAAGTTTTCAACTAATGGATCAATTGACTATAAAATTTCATATAAAAATGCAGCTGTAAAACGCATCATCTTGCATTATTCTTTTTGCGAACTATACTTCTGAGCCTATTTACTTAAAATTTCGAAGAAATTATCCTTTAAAAAATCGTATGCATATAAATGTCTATATGTCAGCACTTATTCCTAATTGAAATTATTTTTTTAATTAATTTATATATTATTTCATCCTACAAAAATATTTGTAATATATTGAGCTTACACGCAATTATTTCTGTTTGCGATCCGCCGTGAGCTGTGCCAGTGACCCGGCTCAAAGGCGCCTCATAGAGCCATCTCAAAGAGCCGGCTCCGGGAGCCTGAGTCCAATGGTTCCTGAACGAGAGCGAGCAAGAATCTCATAAAACATTTATCAGAGCTCCGGCTCACGAGCAAGAGCCACAAGAAAATATTTCTAGGGCTCGTGTTCTGGTTAACAAACGCTCTCCAGAGCGAGCTAGAGCCGCAGAAATTTTTTCATGTGGCTCAGTCGTATTCCTCGGCGAGCATTTACGAATCCTGATTTATACTCGCTAGCAGACGCGCAGTAAATGTTGCTGTAAATTATACGTTATTAGTATAATAACGTTATAATTAATACGTTATAATGGGCATTTTTATAGTCTGTTGAATTCACGGACACAATGTATGAGAACTCGTCCGATGATTCTTGTTTACTGTATGTTAGCTAACGAGTATAACGTCATATTTATCGAGCGTGTTGAAAACATTTTTCCCAGTTTCTTTTTCTATATAATTTTCACCAAACGTAAACAATAGTAGTAGGCCTTATTCTAGAAAATCAATTCAAAATCAATTGCGGGTAACGGAGATGGGCGATCACCCAAATCAATGCGAAATATATAATTCTTTTATTATATATATTCTTTAATTTTTTTGAATATATATATATATATATATATATATATATATATATATATATATATATATATATATATATATATATATATATATATATATATATATATATATATATATATATATATATATATATATATATATATATATATATATATATATATATATATATATATATATATATATATATATATATATATATATATATATATATATATATATATATATATATATATATATATATATATATATATATATATATATATATATATATATATATATATATATATATATATATATATATATATATATATATATATATATATATATATATATATATATATATATATATATATATATATATATATATATATATATATATATATATATATATATATATATATATATATATATATATATATATATATATATATATATATATATATATATATATATATATATATATATATATATATATATATATATATATATATATATATATATATATATATATATATATATATATATATATATATATATATATATATATATATATATATATATATATATATATATATATATATATATATATATATATATATATATATATATATATATTATATATATATATATATATATATATATATATATATATATATATATATATATATATATATATATATATATATATATATATATATATATATATATATATATATATATATATATATATATATATATATATATATATATATATATATATATATATATATATATATATATATATATATATATATATATATATATATATATATATATATATATATATATATATATATATATATATATATTATATATATATATATATTATATATATATATATATATATATATATATATATATATATATATATATATATATATATATATATATATATATATATATATATATATATATATATATATATATTTATATATATATATATATATATATATATATATATAATATATATATATATATATATATATATATATATATATATATATATATATATATATATATATATATATATATATATATATATATATATATATATATATATATATATATATATATATATATATATATATATATATATATATATATATATATATATATATATATATATATATATATATATATATATATATATATATATATATATATATATATATATATATATATATATATATATATATATATATATATATATATATATATATATATATATATATATATATATATATATATATATATATATATATATATATATATATATATATATATATATATATATATATATATATATATATATATATATATATATATATATATATATATATATATATATATATATATATATATATATATATATATATATATATATATATATATATATATATATATATATATATATATATATATATATATATATATATATATATATATATATATATATATATATATATATATATATATATATATATATATATATATATATATATATATATATATATATATATATATATATATATATATATATATATATATATATATATATATATATATATATATATATATATATATATATATATATATATATATATATATATATATATATATATATATATATATATATATATATATATATATATATATATATATATATATATATATATATATATATATATATATATATATATATATATATATATATATATATATATATATATATATATATATATATATATATATATATATATATATATATATATATATATATATATATATATATATATATATATATATATATATATATATATATATATATATATATATATATATATATATATATATATATATATATATATATATATATATATATATATATATATATATATATATATATATATATATATATATATATATATATATATATATATATATATATATATATATATATATATATATATATATATATATATATATATATATATATATATATATATATATATATATATATATATATATATATATATATATATATATATATATATATATATATATATATATATATATATATATATATATATATATATATATATATATATATATATATATATATATATATATATATATATATATATATATATATATATATATATATATATATATATATATATATATATATATATATATATATATATATATATATATATATATATATATATATATATATATATATATATATATATATATATATATATATATATATATATATATATATATATATATATATATATATATATATATATATATATATATATATATATATATATATATATATATATATATATATATATATATATATATATATATATATATATATATATATATATATATATATATATATATATATATATATATATATATATATATATATATATATATATATATATATATATATATATATATATATATATATATATATATATATATATATATATATATATATATATATATATATATATATATATATATATATATATATATATATATATATATATATATATATATATATATATATATATATATATATATATATTCTTTTATTTATGCGAAATATATAATTAATTGTTAACACCAGGGCATCACCAAATTTATTACAGTAAAATATAATTTCCCGAGCATCGTTTTATATCGGAGAAGTAATTTGTAGTTCGGCTTTTCGTTTATTATAATGAAATAATTTCAAACTATATTAATTTTCGGCTTTTGTTTACTGAATCATATTTTATATATCAAGTGATTAAGAAATAAGAAATAATATTTTTTATGTTCTATGAATTCATACTACTAATGAATGTTCTAATGAATTCATATAACCCCCTTAGAATCGATACCAGTGAAAAAACGCACGAGCGAGTGCCGTTGGCGTGGCTACAACTTTCCAGTAGAACTTGTACCAATTGAACAAAGAAACCTTTACCTTTTTGTGAATGTATGCCAAAATGCGCATGAAATAGAGCGAGTGTCCTTTATCTTTATCTCTGGTCAGGCTCTGTAATATAGAATTTCCACGAAAAAAGTTATGGGTTAGGGTCTGAAACTTACTAATCCTACTTTGGAAAAAGCAAATGTAGAGTTGCATATTGAGAAGTCTCGTATTTCGTTATCTCTGCTCGAAAGCCACGGCTTACATTATTGTTGAAGAGGATGCATATTTAAATGGGTGGAAAATTCCAGCTAAATTTGTAGCAGTTTGTAAATTTTGTTTTGTGTATATGGCAGATTATCTGTGTATCTATCTCTATGGCAGATTATGTGTGTTGTGATATGGCGTTCACATGAAACGGGTTTAATTAGGTTTCGAATTTGCAGCTAAACCCAATCATAAAGGCAGGTTTCTTCATTTGAAATTATTGTTGTGAATTTTTGAAAAACTCGGTAAGATTTTTTATATAATTTCTTTAAAATAATTTTTTAGTCTAATTTAAGACTCTTAAGCGAGCCGTCTGGGAATTTTCGGACTATAAATTTGAACATTATATTTCAATCCGAAAAGACTATTTTCGGAAGCTTTTTTGGAGTGTACAAATTTTCTTCCCAAATAAGAGTCTTTTTAATTGCCTAATTGTGATTTCTCACACCAACTACTAGTTCGTTTTTAACGTCGATTCTCTTTTGTGTTTTTCTCTGCTTTCTCTTGAAAGTGATGCGTCGCTGCTCAATTTTGCGCGGCAGAGAGGGAAGAACAAGAAAAACGAAAAACACGTAAGTATTGGTCTTTTTCCATATATTTCAAACCTTTTTGCGTTTCAACCGTATTGTGTAAGGACTTGACGGACGCAAATGCTGTCAAAATGAAACGCAAACAAAAGGCTCTCGTTTTGCTTCGAAAACTTGAATTGCCGTGCATCTCGCTACTTTTAAAAATGAATAACGAAATAATAAGGTGAGTGTTATCAAATTAATAAATATTAATATTATTTAAAATTTATTAATATAATAAATATTTTATAATTTTTTCTAAAATTGAAACACTAATCTTTTCTATGTTTATAGCTCCAAAGTTACAAATGCGGAACAGTTTAGATGTCTGGTGAACGAGCTGAAGAAGCAGCCAGATATGGCGAAGAGGGTTCCTCTTTTTGGGAACACAAGGCAGGAATGGGACAATCAATGGGATTTGATTCGGCACAAATTAAATGCCCTAGGTCCGCCCACACGGAGCACAGCAGACTGGAAAAAGGTAAAATTAATTTGTGATCTGTGCATTTGCTAATTTTATGTTATTGCAGGTTTGGTCTGATTTAAGGTCCCGAACAAAAAAGAAGCTGGCTGCTAACGACAAAGAGAGGCGTATGACGGGTGGTGGGCGCCCTTGCTTTTCAAAGCTCACACAAATTGAGCAGGAGGTGGATGAGCTGCTGTGCTTGTCCAAGTTTATGGATTCTCCTGTAACTGTCCATGGAGTCATGCTGTGATCCGTGTGGGCGGATCTAGTCTATATATATATATATATTCGCTATGTCCATGGAGTCATGCTGAGATCCGTGTGGGCGGATCTAGTCTATATATATATTCGCTATGCCAAATAATTTGAATTGTGTTTAAGTTCCTTTTTTACTAGTCATTTTATTTATTTTATTGAGTTACTTTATTGAATTACAGACTGCTTTAATGTACTTTAATTTAATTTACTTTACAAAATGAATTTATAATATAATATAATATAATATATAATTATATTATAATATAATAAGAAAATATAATATAGTGTGCACTGCTTATGTGGTTTAGTGTGATTGTATGTGGAAATTGATGTGAAAATATGTGGTTTCATGTTGCAATTCATGTTGTAATTCGCAATTCATGTTGCGCACTGTCCTTTCTCAGCCAATTTTTGCTCAATTTTGTACTAATTCTTACAATTTTAAACAAAAATTTTACAAATATTTCACATGTGGCAACACTACAACTATGGCAAAGTAAATAGAACGTAATGCTCGACGTAAGCCCGACGAACCTGAAAAGCAAAGTTACACAATTCCAATTTCGACGCAAGTTCGTCGACGTCGGTTTGACAAACCAATGGTTTGTATGAGAAATCACAATTAGGCTGTAAATTCATAAATTTGAAGGCTTTTATAATTGTTGTTGACAGAGCAAAACTGTCCAGGCTATTCTATAAAAACATGTCCTGCGTTCAGTTCGATTCTGTTCTCTATTCTCTTTTGTTATTTTCGTAAACAGATGTTCCGTTGTCAGAAAAAAAATAAACTCGACCGCATCCCATCCCATGCTTTGTGACGTATGTATTTGCTACTTTTATATGCTTTTCGTAACTTTTTCCAAAAACACACGAATTCGATAACATTCGATGGGTTCAAGTGTCATACAGCTCGCATCAGGAAACCGGTCGTTTCGTTACAGTATTCATAGTTTTTGCTCATGTGACAAATTGAACACAGGATGTGAACGCAGCATGTGAATAACCTGGTGTGTTATTGTATGCGAACACTCGACCAGCTGATCGACGTTCGAAGTCCAAACCCAGGTACATTTTTTATGTGAAGAAACCATTGGGTTTTTCTTCTTCTCTCCAAGTTCTCTTAACTCCATTAAAGTTTAGGTTTAAAGGCCTGATTATACTCGACTTGGCGTGGCGTAAGAGCTGTCAAAATTCCATTTAACTATACATGTTCGTATGAATATGTGCCATTACCCCGCAAATATCAAAATGATTTTGATATTTTCTGCAAGCCAGAGAGCATGCAGCCAAAATCGCGCTGCCATATCGATTTTCAATTTTCTTTAATAACAAAAGTAGCCAGATTATATGAAATTAACACCTTGGTTGTCAAAAACAATGTGATGTTGTTCTCCTTCTTGCTGTTGTTAAAGCTATTGTTGCTGATACCGAAAACAAGATCTATTTTTGTCGGCAACGCTTGTGGGCGTGGCTACAGCCTTCTAAAGTTTGAAATATAACCGTTGATTTCTCCTAACCTTCAATACATAACGGCTTGATATTGGTACCGTTGGAAAGCTTATTAAAAGGCAATTTTTTTATGTTAAATGACATTTTTTCGAAATATACACAGTTTTTGAAAAAAGAACCATTTTGTGTTTTACTACCTTGTTTAATAAATAGCATAGCCCACAAGCGTTGCCGACAAAAATAGTGCTTGTTTTCGGCATCAGCAACAATAGCTTTAACAGCAACAACAACAACAACAACATCCGTGAGGCATGTCAGATGGTAAGTTGTTCCTAAAAAAACTTTACGTGCTAGTGAGAAGTTCAATGATTTATCAATCTGGCAGCTTTATGTTATTGTTTGCTAATAAAATTGCCATTATATTGTTTATATGAATAAAATGGACCGTGATGAGCTCTTCATTAATTTGGTGCAACAGCATCCATACATCTCGGTTTACTGGACGAATGCTCCAGCGTCTAACTGGCCTACATCGCTTCCACTCTAAATACAGGGCCAAAATTCTCAAAAATTGAAGGTCTTCCAAAAGCTCTTGCTCCATCGCTAGTCACAATTGAAATGTAGTCTTTCTTGCAAATTGAGGAACAAAAATTATAAGGGTTGTGCGTGTGCAAACAAAAATGTTCTTTTAAATATGGTGGCAACATTTAAAAAACGAAAAGCAGTCGCAAATGACATTTCTTTGCAGAAATTTCCTCTCTTCCCCCATTCACGCCTCGACAAACCAAGTCGAGTATAATCAGGCCTTAAGCCCTAATTTATCTAACTGGAGTGGCTAGGATTTGTTTCTTTACTGCTAAAATAACTTACTATTCTTACTTTTTTGATTTATCACTATTACTTTATTCCTTTGTATAATAGATTAATTATTAATATTTTTAACCACGTTAATTTAGAGCCCTAAATATGAAAAATCCTTATGGTTCCAAAATATTTTCGCGAAATATCACATGATATGCCTATCGTGAACTACGCATGCACTTACGCAGGCCCTATATGTGTGCTTCAGTCGTGTAAAATTTTGTCCCTTTACAAATTTGTGGGAAAGGAACTGCCTATCTTGCTCACCCTGGTTTAAGTTCTCAGAGAAGCAGTGGAAGCTAGTCAGTCAAATCCTTATTGTCGTATGTGATAAAGAGGTGGGAATTTTTCTGAATTCATATATGCAATTTGTTAACGCTTCCTTGAAAATCTCTCACTGTGTAGCCTAAATGAAGGCGTATAGCGTCGGGTTTTGCTTCTTCATCTCAGACCAACACAAAACTCAACCGAAATAAGAGCATCGCGTCAACATATGCTTGCATTCTCATCTTTTACTGGGTGAAATTTCCAGTTTCTTAACAAGTGTAAAAATTTCGAATTTTGCGTTAAATAGTTGAAGTGATTTTCAGAAGGCAGATTGTTGTTTATTTTAAATTAAATATGGGAAACGTAGATGTTATTGAAGATTTTCGACTTTTGTAATTACTAATTGCGGAGAAGAAATCGTGAATTCTTTGAATCGCGATAACGGTTTTCTAAACAGGATTCTATTCGACGGGGTTCAACATCTTAAGGTCCAAAAACCCAGAATTCTTTTTAAAATATATTCGGATGAGTTACGAGAAATTTTAGGTTCCACTCAATCTCAGACGTCCCACAATGGAGAAAAATTGTTGCTTCTGACCTTCTCATGATCAAAAAGTTTTGAAAGGGTTGAGATACTTTAATACGGTTTTTTTTCAAATGAAAGTAGAAAGGCGTGTTTTGTAAATACAGAAACACCATATGTCTTGCATTTTTTTAAATAATTTTCAAAAATTTCCAAAAGTAGAGTTTTAGAAAAAGTCACGTCAATAAAGAACTTGTTTATTTTCAGTATTAGTCCTTATTTTTTCGATAGGACATATAAATTGAATATGTTAAAGACCTACAATTTAATATCTAACCAATAACCAATGCAGTTTAAGTGGAAGGTTCGTAATTTGCAAAAGTATAAATATTTTTTAAAAAAGTTTAGACGTTTTAAAGTTTTTGAGTTTTATTTACTTAAGTATATATTTACTTAATAAATTATAATATAAAATTAAAAAAAATCATGTTATAAATTTTTAACGAAATCTTCATCTATAGGTTTCAAAATCAAATCTTCTGCCTCTTTACTTAAGGGTGTAGAAGTTTTGGTATATTTTCTCCTTAAGGATGAAATAAACGTACCTGAAGAAATAATAAGCATTCTCAACAACTCCTCGTTAGTGCTTTCTCGTGAACACTTTCTGGTTTTGTGTTCCCTATAATACCTGTAGTCCTTATTTCGTTTTTCTTAAGCTTCTTGCGGTAACTTCTCAATTGGCAATAGGCAATATATTGGTTTATGATTATTTGTTCGACATGCATCAATGCTTCTTGGACAGTGGGGCACATTACTCTCCACGGATACAATGTGCTATAAAGATCCGCGGTGGCTTTAGTATATTTACCAAATTTTTAAGGGTTTATTTCCCTGTTACTTGAAATAACTTTTAATATAATTTTAATATTAAATTCCAGTGATTCGGGAAGTGGTAATTGGATCGTCAAAAATCTAGCCGTATTGCCATCGTTTGTGTTCTCAGCAGCAATCTTAGGCATGTCGATGATGAGACCTTCTTTTTTAAATTCTGCTTTAACATTCTTCTTCTTCTCCTCTCTAAGAAATCTATTTTCGATATTCCTGATGGTTCCTAATTCACCAAAATCCAACGCATATGACATTTTCAGGATATGTTCCATAAAACTGATTTTTGTATGTAAAGGAGATGTCAATTGCGGGTCGAGTAGTATCACAAAGCCTTAAAGGCACGAGGGACAACATAAACAGATCTGCGTCAGATACTTCTTCCTCAATAACTTGTTTGTATTGACTTTGGCCAGATGCTCCATCACAATCCCATTTAGATAGCATTACTAGATTTCTGCTGCATTGTTTTATTATATCCTCTGAAATAGTGTGCTAAAGACGTTCTGAAGTGTGGTCCAACAGTGCTTGTAGCTTAACTTCTGCTGATATTGCCGCTACAGTGCAGTAATCCCAGAGCGGTATACAGCGTTTTTTACCTTTTTTATCTCATCATACGAAGGATAAATGATAGCATTAATTTCTAATGCAGAAGATCTTATCAGCTCTTATTGATGTCTAGTCATCTTCGAGTCGATGTACTGAGCCTGAGCCGTATCTGGAGCCATTTTTCCCAACTGCTTTGTTAAGACTTTGCAGTTGAAAAGGTGTTGAGCTGAATGAACTCTTTCGAAACGATTAGGACTTACATGCGAAGCTTTTACCACGATATCAACCTGAAGTTATTGCCAGGCCGTTCTTAGGTGTTGAATATAAGTTTTTGTTAGCATTGTATCGCTAGCATTCAACGAAATTTATTGTAGCCTTTTTCTTTTGGTCCGTTCTGAGCCGTCTTCAAAAAGCTTTTGCAGTCTGTCTAGCGGCGGTTCTTCTGCTGGATTTTCCCCAGCAATCATTGTCCGTAAGTTACAATCTTATCCTTTATTATTATTATTACTAGAAAAACTCCCGTAACTATGCAGGAGCCTTATGCCAGTTTAATTTATAAGGGTAAGAGCTTGCGCCAGGTGCCTGCCGCTAAATGCTAATGAAGTTTTAAGAACATCAGTAAAATATTTTAATAACTTATTTTTTACCGCTGCCATAAATCGATTTGTATTTCCGAGAGTTAACTAATTAAAAGTATTTGATTACATAAAAAAAAATCAAAATTTTAGGAAAACTAGCTTTCAAATGAGGTTTGAAAAAAAAAACAAAAAAAAGACAATGATTAATTATCTAAAAATTGCATGGTGGTGGTAATTATATTCATCCCAACATTAAGAACACAACATTATCTTGAAGTGCATTATTAGTATAAAATACGTATGTAAAATTTTCAAATAAAGAAAAATGGGATCCCGCGGATCGCTGGGGATCAAGTATATTTGGGAAAGTCTTTCTCAATGCTTTGAATTTTCAGAAACTGTTAACAGTTGCATATGCCAAGACGTGCGTCAAAAGTTATGGCTTCCGAAACCGAATATTTACAGTAAATATATGTATTTTCTCAAAAAATAATTAAAAATATTTTTGTAAGTCGCGTCCATAAACTCTATAAAGAGTTTGATTTATAAATAGCCTAGATTTAACATACTTTTTATTTTAAATTGATAACCCAAACCTCGTACAAGTTACACGCGTTCAAATCCAGAAAAAACTAAAAAAACCGTTTTCGAAAATGTAGTCTCCATTTCTTGACTTTGACCGATCACCACGCGGTTTAAGACTAAGTTTCGGAGAATTCCTTTTGGCTCTGGAGGTTTATATTTATTATAAATCAAACGTAGAAAGAAATTTTTAAAAATATGCGCGCGACGTTTTTGATTTTTGGCCGCGGCTTAGAAGCGATCTTCCACAAAAAACGATCACATGGATGAAAATCGAACCGAAGGATCGGTTTCTTATCACACTGTTGTAAAAATACTGGTATTCTAAATTGCAGTGGTGCAACCGATGGGAAGCATATTCGGATTCGGATTTAACTTACGCCCCTGAAAACTCAAAAAAGGTAAGTTAAATTTAACTAAACTAACTTATGTATATATAATTAACAATTCCTTTTCAGATAGTTTTAGCAACTTTTGTATTACCCCACTTTTTACGTTTTCACACCAGGAATTTTGCAGAACCATCTAACGCCGCTGAATGCGGATCATCTTTAACCAATAATGATGAAGGAAGAATAATTATTTTGTTATTGTTATATAAGTAATTTTATTTTGTTATAGGTAATAAATCAAAATTTAATTAATTATGAAGACAATATTCTGTGACTAGAAAATGAAATTCATTCGTCAAACAATAAAACTCGCATAAAAAGTAATTTATTAATATGTAAATTGGATGTAGTAGATAAATATATCAAGGTTATGCCTTGTTGGAAGGGCTTTTTGAAGCAATTTGTAATTATGTTATAGCTTGAACACATAGAAATTACTGTTTCTGCCGGCAGTAACAGCATTTCAGCATTGAACACATAGACTTCTCGGACAGCAGACAGTAAATGTCAAAATGCTTTGCAAAATGTAAACAAGAAATTTGTGTAAGAATATACCGTTCATACAGTTCAAATAAGAAACAAAAACAAAAACAAAATAAGAAGAACAAGGGTAGCAGACGTCAGTAAAATTATATATTTTCAATCTATTACCTGGCAGAAACTGCTTTTACTGCCCGACAGAAAATATTTTTTCTCACTTCCCATAAGAGCCAATGTAAATTTTGACATTTCTGCCACTGCCGGCAGAAACAGTAATTTTCAGTAATAGCTTGAACACATAGAAATTACTGTTTCTGCCGGCAGTAATAGCATTTCATTATTGAACACATAGACTTCTCGGACAGAAGGCAGTAAATGTCAAAATGCTTTGCAAAATGTAAACAAGAAGTTTGTGTAAAATATTCCGTTCATACAGTTCAAATAAGAAACAAAAACAAAAACCCGATAAGAAGAACAAGGGTAGCAGACGGCAGTAAAATTAGAAATGTTCAATCTATTACCTGGCAGAAACTGCTTTTACTGCCCGACAGAAATTATTTTTTTCTCACTTCCCATAAGAGCCAATGTAAATTTTGACATTTCTGCTTCTGCCGGCAGAAACAGTAATTTCTATGTGTTCAAGCTATAAACAGAACACAGGTTCAAGCTATTATTTAGACATAAATTACACTCGGAGTAAGCGAACTAAATTTATTTTGACATTTTTTTTATTTTGTTTTATTGTTTTGTTGCTGTGAATTTTTGAACACACATCTGTCGGTGTGAAATCGTGAGCATGGTTCCCTAATTCGCCGAAATTTATTTACTAGAACGAGCAGATTGTTTACCTCGCCCCTTAAAGCCGAAGTTTCCTCCATATAATTATATCATTTCATTCATTTTTCAATTAATTTTTCTTAAATTCAAAACTTCCATTTCAATTTTTCCAAATGTCGATGAAGCCATGAAAAGCAACGACAGTAATCATTTATTACAAATTTTGCACAAAATTCAGAGTTGCAGACTGCTTACTATTTGTACTATTGTATTTGCTTATAGTTCTATTTCCGATTTAACAAATATAGTACTCTCGATTTACCAAATACAAAACTTCTAGTTGCACGTCCTCGCTGAGTCTGGCGAATTTCATTCTAACCATTCAAAAAAAGCATATTCACCTTCTTGAATTTTCGCATATTTAGCCTTCGTTGCAGCTGTTCAATTTCTTGTCGAAGAGACACGGTTTGTGCTGGACGCACTCGATGAGTACCTCCTGTTGATCTGAAAATATATTATTAAACGTTATAATTTCAAAAAAATAAAAAAAATGAATGAATGTATAAAAATATGCCTCACCTCCATTGGCGCCGATATTGATTTCGACTGTCTGACTAGATACCTCATCAATCATTAATTAATCAGTTATCACATCACAGCAACTTCATCTTCTGCCACATGGTTCGCAGATCACTTCGCTCCTCAGTGCAAGCCAAGAATAGAAATTCGAATAGCTGTGCGCTGTCGCGTCGCGTATTATGGTTATACTCATAATAATGCGTATTCCAATTTAATTTTGACAGACGCACAATGCCTTACGCTTTTATTTAGGTTACAGTTACTTCGCCCGGAAATCTTGTGCCTAGCTCAAATTGTGTGTGTCGAATGAACGGGTTGCACTTTTCGGGGTGTCAACAAATAATAATGAAATATTTCATAATGCGTAAAATAGTTATGATTTTTCACAATCAAGCCATATGTATAATTTTGCATCATGCATATGCATTTAGTGTTGATTAGAAGATATAAAGGGATAGATAACTTCGGAAAAGTACAACATTGGTTGTAGATTTGATGTTGAAAAGTAAATTATGGCCTGATTATGCTGCCTTAAGGGCTACTTTACTACTCTCAAAACCCTATCATTATACAGCGTTTGTGTGTGCGTTGCTACCTAACAAGATTCGACACGAACTCTAGCCAAATATCAAACCGATTTTGATATTTTCACAAGTAGCGTCAACTGACAGTTTAATCGTGCCGCCACACCTCATCTCTTTAAATTCTGGGTGCAATGTACCCATTCTTAAAAAATGTTCTTTGTTTTAATAAACGTTCAAGGGATTGTTCGTAATCGAGACTTCTGCATGGCATTCAATCTGGCGCCAATCTCAAAACTTTTTGCATAAAATTTATGCATTATGCATGAACATTTTCCATAAAATTTTTAGTAAACAATAGAAATATTTGTTTGCTAATTCACTGAGGAAAAACTCATAAATCTAGTCCAGGAAAATCCCGTTCTATACAACAAAAAAGCCATCGTGTCGATTGTGTTTGGAAAGGCAAAAAGCATGGGCAAGAATAAGTGCCCAAATGGGAGCTCCAGGTATGCTCCAAATTGGGAATTTTGCAGAATCCCTTATGAAAAATATATTATAAAATGTTCTTGCAAAAATATTATAAACTTTACATCCATCACTTTGGCTTCCATAACTCCCTACATTTATTAAATAAAAGTGCACTTTGTCACACGTCGCCATAAGAACAATGCTATAAAATTTGTTATAGTTAAAAAACAGGCTACCTGAATTTTTGGGGCGTGAAATCGCAACATGTTTTTCATCGATTGCCCCCACACAATTTCGCATGTTCCACAACGACCTGGAATCCTTCTCAATGCCCCTGTACCGTGAAATTTATGATATAAAATATGTTCAATTAACAAAATATGTCAAATTTAAGGATGGAAGAAATAAGTATATATATATATATATATATATATATATATATATATATATATATATATATATATATATATATATATATATATATATATATATATATATATATATATATATATATATATATATATATATATATATATATATATATATATATATATATATATATATATATATATATATATATATATATATATATATATATATATATATATATATATATATATATATATATATATATATATAATATATATATATATATATA